>CAUYRH010093100.1:0-60136 GCA_963574655.1 Perodicticus potto
TGGGCCAACAGAAGAGTAAAACCTCACCTTGCCAGCACTTTGACCTTGGACTTCCCACCATCCAGAGCAGTGAGAAATAAATTTCTGTTGTTTAAACTTCTCAGTCTGTGGCATTTTATTATGGCAGCCTAGGCAAACTAGTTGTATGACCTTGGGCAGGTATCTTAGCCTGCCTGGCCTCAGTTTCCCCACGTGTAAGCAGTGAGGACTCACATAGAGACTGTAAGCACAAGTGACAGAGCTCAGCCTGTGGGAGGTCCTGCACCTAATGGTCATCACTCCTATGCTGTCCCCTAAACACAGCCTGCACCTGAAATACCCTCTCCCCACACCTGGCTTCTGAATCCTTCCCTACTTCCTAGTCCATCTCTAGGGCTCATTCTTGGACAACGCCCCTTCCTCTTTCTCTCCAGAGCTCCTCAAGCCCTCTCGCATATATCTAAGCCTGGGTGCTTGGCCTGAGGACCTGGGATTTTTCTCTCCCTAGATGACACACCCTGTCTCTCTCCCTGGCCCCCTCACACACATTCTAGGCTCTGCCTCTGTGCCTCAGTTCACTCTCTTCCAGAGAAACCAAGTTCAAGACAGGTGCATAGGAGGTGCTGAAAACAACAGTGTCTAAAACTCCACCATAAAAAGTGCACCCAGGGCTTTTTTATTTCACACACAAACGCTCCTTTCACTAAGTCTCTATCTCTTTGGTAGAACCTTCTGGTTTTGACTCTGGACACCTCTAGCTTCAATGATGCCAACAAGTGTGGACATTTACTGGGCTCTTACTGTGTTGATCCCTGGATGTACACTGTCTTGTTTAATCCTTCCAACATCCTTCTGAGGCCGGTTCTGTGACAATCTCCACTTCATAAAGGAGGAAGGAAGCAGGTGCAGGGAGGAAGCCAGAACAGGAGAGGGGGTGCGTGGAAAATTGTGGAGCTGGGGTACACAAGTGAGGCTGACCCTGCAGCCCCCTCTACCACCACGCTTATGCCTGAGCCACAGCTGGCCCCTCTTCCAGGCCAGAGGTGGCTCCTCGGGGTACAACCTAGAATCTTCTGAGAGCTAAGCTTTGGCAAGACCCTGGCATGGGCCTGGACCCCCAGGCTGGGATGATGATCACTGGCCCCATGAACTGAGTGCTTCACAATATTGGGGTGTGAGGGTGAGCACACCCAGCCCACCCACTCTGTAAGGTGATGAGCCTGGGCCCATCACCTCAGGTCATGCCATTGAAAGTGATACCATCTCTCACCCACTTTTTAACATCCCCTTCTCAGCTCAGCTTTTACCCACCAATAGCATGGGAGGCTGCCTCAGAAAATCCTCTTGTGCACACACAAAGCGGTGTGGAGGACATCAGCCACACTGTCACCAAGCACCTTCCCACAAAGACTGGACTTCCCCTGAGGAACTGGTGGGCTTCCTCCTTCTTGACCCCAAAACTCATGTCACTGACAATGTCTTCCTTTTCACTTTGGCTCCTGGGAAGCTCAAAGTCATAACTTGACTTGGCAATTATCTCGCCTTTCTAGGGTTACTCTTTTCTCTGTGAGCTTGTCTATTTCTAGATTCTCAGTTTCCTTCCTTCCTTCCTTCCTTCTTTCCTTCCATCCATCCATCATTCATTACCAAACTATCACAAACAAGAGTTGCAAGAGTTGACGCTATGTGCCCTCGGAGTCTGCTCTGGAGCAGGGGAGACGCATGAACTGAAGAATCCCCAATGTATTGACACAAGGATACTCCTGACAAGCAGGGCTGTGTGGCAGGACCACATCTGTGGGGTCTTCACTCCGTCGGGTTGGGAGAAGGCTATTCTGAGGGCTCGGCCCTGGCCCTGGGGTCTGAGGGATGAGGGACACTCGGGTGAGGCATAAGGAGAGGAGGGTGGGAATCTTGAAACCAGTTGAAGCCCTGTGGAGGGAAGGGGCTTGTCACGCTGGAAGGACGGAGGGGAGGGGCCAGGAGAGTGGCTATAAGAAGGGAGGTCAGAGAAGCAAGCAGGGCCAACCTTGCAGTGCCTCAAAGACCACACGAGGGGGTTTGTGACTAATCCGGAGAGCAGAGGCTAAAATAACCGTACACTGTGCATACAAGGTGTGTGCCTTTGTGATAATATAACCCCCTGTTGAAATGAGAGCTCTAAACTGGTAGGGCTGCTGTGATGGGAATGAGTCTCCTAGACCTTCTTCTTGGGAGAAGCTGCAGCACGGCCTCTTTTGGAGGTGATAATGAGGATGGTTGGTCTGGGTGTGTGCGGAGGGAAGGGAGAACATCGGATGCAGGATGGGCTGGGGGGCATCAGGAAAGGCAGTCTGGGAAGTGGGCAGAAGGGCGGTGCTTGCAGGGCCCTGCCAGTGGAGGCTTCCTGCCCTGATAATGAAGGGTGGAGCTGGTCAGAGGAGCCTCCCTGCTTCCAAGTCCAAGATCAGACTCCCCAGAGTGCTCCCAGCCCCCATGGGGCCCCCTTGCCCCTGCCCTGCCCTCCCTAGAAGAGGGGAATGGCGACAGAGAGTCATTCCTAGGCCATTAGGGCCCAGCGCCTCCCTCCCTTCCTGCTGCATGGCGGATTTAATGACATGTGGCTTTAAAAGCCAGCAGCTCTTGCACTCAGGCTCCCTGGAGACTGTCCTGTCCAGATCCCAGCAGGACCCCTGATGGGCGGCAGGACCTGAGTCCTCACCACCCACCCCTGGAGGAGGCAGGACTCCTGGGGAGGAGCCTCCAGGCTCTCCAGGCTCAGGTGAGAATCTTGCAGTGGAGAGGGTCAAACACCTCCAGGGTCAGCCTGGCCCCTATGTAGCAGGCTGGCCTGACATTTGATCCCAATATTAGGTTAAGGGTGAAGTGTGGGAGAAACTGTGCGAGGGGAGAAATCTGGGCTCTGGACCTGGCTCTGGCCATAATTCGCTGTGTGACTGCTGACTTCTAAGCTTCGGTTTTCCCAAATGTGAAATGGGTGTATTGGTTTGGGCACCAGATGGATTGAATGCACACAGGATTACTGGAGGAAGGCCTGAGCAGGGGAGGCAGGGAGGGCCCCAGGCCAGGATACAGGTCTGAAGCTCCCTCATGCCGGGTTTGGGGGAGCCCTTGGGGGGTGTGCAGCTTCTGAGCAAACGTGGCAGTGGGTGCAGAGAGGTGGCTGCTCAGTCACTGGGCTCCCTGCACCAAAATCTCCTGAAGGGGAGCCGAGTGGCTCAGTGCCATGGCTGCCACATAGGGGTCCCAATGCCCACCTTGCTGTGCGGCGGGACGTGGACAAGTCTCTGTGCAAACTGGGTAGTGCTGCTCCCACATGAAGGACAGTGCTGATCACGTCACAGAAGCCAGTGTGTGTACAGCACGGCCAAGGATGAGGGTTTGGGCCAAGCCTGGGGAGGGCAGGGCGGCCTCACAGTCACTTCATGCTGGGAAGGCTGAGGGCAAACTGAGGCAGGCCAGGAGGGTCAGGGTAAAGAGCTGGGTCTGTGGACATGGGGAAGCCACCAGAGGCCTGAGCAGCAGAGAGGCCTATCCAGGCTGGGCCTCAGTAGACCTGGCAGATCCAGCTGGGACAGCAGGTATGAAACCTGAGGCTATAAGGGGTGCCAGTGGCCAGGCTGAGGCCACACCTCCCCCCTCCAAGACCCTCTGACCAGAGGGTTTTTCCACCCCAGGCCAGAAGACAGCCCTTACTTCTCTATTCCCTGCTTGGCCAGCCAGTGTGCCTCCAGAGAGCAGCCCCAGGCTCAGGCTGTGGGACTCGCCATGGCAACCACAGCCCCCCTGCCGAACCCCAGCCCTGGTTCCCCTTCTCGAAGTCACGCCAGAAAGAAGGCTGACTTCCTGGTGTGTACCCTTCTCTTGGGCTTTGCTCCCCCCACTACCCCTAGCCCCCACTCAGGCCTCCATGAGTCCAGGCGGTTATGGGCAGCTCCTTGCCCATTCCTCCTTCTCATGGCAACCATTTATTGAGCACTTACTGTGTACCAGGAGCCATGTTGCATGCTTTTTTGAATTAGCTCATTGTATTTCTATTTCAATCCTGAAAATTATCTACTTTTATTTCTATTTTGCAGATGAAGAAACTGAGGTCAGAGAGGTTTGCCACTTTGTCCCCAGCTAGTCAGCAGGGGAACTAGAATTTGAACCCAGATCTCCCTGATCCAAAATATTACTGTTAAATAACAATTATAATTATCCCTCAAATTTTTCCCTTCCTGACAGTTCTCAAATGCATTTTACTTCATCCTTAGACCAAGTTTAGGCACGAGATTATTCCCATTTTGCAGGTGAAAAATTGAGGCAAGAGGACGGTGATATTCCCAAGCTTACACAAGTGGTCAGGGTTGGGCAGGAGGGACACTGGGTCCTGGGAGGGATGCCCAGGCGGAGTCCTGACTCTGGCTCATTGCCCTTTGCACTGAGGCCATCAGTAGAGGGTGGGTACCACTCCCTCCGCCCCAGAGATGCCCAGCCCAGAGGAGAAGCTAAACAGACATAAAGCAAAAATCTTTCCTTGAGACATGTTCATTACTTCCCTCTGCATAAGGACAGAGCTGGGTCAGGGTACACGGAGGCTAACTCCAGGGAGTCTGGGAGCCAGAACTCGAGGAGAGCCCCTCAGGACACTTCTTGAGGCTTCTCCTATATCTTTCCTTAAAAAAAAAAAAAGGTTTCCTGTTTAATTACAAAAGTAATTAAACTGTCTCCATGTAACTGATGGCTGCTGTTCTCCAAGAAGAGGTTTTCCTTCCCTCCTCCTACAAGCAGCCCCAGGGTAGTTTGGTCTGATCTTTCCAACCTGGTCCATGCCTAGCAAATTAAGTTAACATACAGTAATGTCTAGCAGCAATCTCAATATGAAGCACGCAGGAACAGGGGACAGTTTGACCTCATCCTATGTGACAATCGAGAGGATTGTTGAATAGTTCTGGAGTGAGCGGCTCCCTTCTTAATGAACCCTTGCTCATCTGATCACTCTCAGGCAAATGTTCCCAGAGGCAGTGGCTAAGAGCACAGACTCAGGAGCCACAGGCTGAGTGACCTTGGACAGGTCAGTCTCTCTGAAGTTTAGTTTCCGCACCTAGAAAATGAGGATCATCACTGCAGCCTCCTGAGAGGACCCCTGTGAGCGTGCCATGAGTTCACACATATAACACTGGAAATTGTACCTGGCACATAGGAAGCATCAGCAGCTATTCTGGATCTTTCTAGAAGTGGCTGGCTGGGTCTCGGAGTTTGTGCATTTTTGTTTGTTTGTTTTACCAGATTCTGTCCAACAGACTTGTTCCCATAACTCTGAGGGTATTAACCTAACATGTTGAACTGTCCCTCCTAACAAGTTAATAAGAATCACCAAAATTGCAAATCCCCCCACCAGGCCCCATGCTGCCCCCGCCCAGCCTCCCCAGCTGGTCATGGGCAGACTCTCCCCGCACTTCTAGGCCTCATAGTTAACCAAAACCCCCAGCCCCACGCAGACCCACAGACCCCATCTTCCTTCTGTCAGGGTCTTTCTCCCCACTAGTAATCCCTTCATCCAAAAAGATTCTCTCACCCTCCTGTAGAGGAGAGAGGCCCAGCCCAGGGATCAGGGGTTCCCAGCAGCTTCGCCACCTCCTTGCTAACACAATGGGCATGGCCTATAGTGCCCCTGGCTGCAGTTCCAGGGCTGGGACTAGGGTGAGTCAAGCACGGGGGCAGGGAATGCTCACTCTTGGGCCGGTGAGTGCCGGGTTGGTGCCACAACCGAAGCGCCTCCTTACATTTTACATCCCGGGCACCTTGCCTGCCTCCCCCAGGCCCGTCCCTGCTCAGTTCTCTTATCTGCAAAATAGGAACCCTAACTGTGGCTAGAACTCTTAAGGGGCAGTCCTATGGAGCGAATGAAAGTGCTGACTCTGTGAAGGGGCCCAGCAAGGAGGATTATCAAGCGAGGAGGGTGTGAAGCAGGAAGGGTGACTCTTGGTGCAGTAACTCAGAGACCCAAATCCGGACACCTTTCCCAGGAAGCACACGAGGGATTCTGGGAAGATGCCAAAGGATGTAAGTATTTGCACACCTGTGTGGATACTACTGGTCAAAGGGGAGAGAGTCACTTGGAACCTGACTCCTTAATACTCTGGAGGGCAGCCTAACCCTTTCATTTCCAGGGGAGCTGCATCCCTCGAACATAAAGATTCTGCAGCAACCACAGTCCCCTCAGGTTTGTGGGAGTTTCGAAGCCAAAGGCAGATAAGTCAAAGGAAGATGTTGGTACTGCACCCCAAATCTTCAGGTGTGCCCAAGGCAGTGGCAGCTGGAAGGCCTGAGCCAGAGGGACAAGCATGGCCCGGGGCAGGAGGGGGAACAGGCACTCTCTAAGGGAAAGGGAGCTTGCTGAGCCTGCCCTGCCCCAATTTTAATGTGACACTTCAAAACTGCCATGGGAAGTGAGTCTTACCATTAGTTCCATTTCAGAGATGAGGAACCTGGCTCAGAGGGGGAGAAGTATCTTGCCCAAGGTGTTGGCTCGAGAATTTCCCGGGATCTCAACCTCTGTGACCTGCCCGGACTCTGGGCATTTTGAAGACTTATTTTTGCTCTTCCAGGTAGACAGCGGAGGTTCCTCGCCTCCCAGCCACCGCCCTGGAAGCCTCTTGTCGGTGGCTCAGCTTGGGCAAATCCTAGAGTGCAGGGTGGCCGTAGTGCTGGGCACTCCAGACCTGAGGACCCCCCTTCCTCTCCCACCCCTCCCCTTGCTGGGGACATCTGGGCTGGCCCCATTAGCACCATCTTCACTAACAGCGCTGAGGGCTGGAAGTCGGGTGGTGCTGATGGGCTCCCCAGGGCCCATATCCCTGCCATAGAGGCCACATCCTTCCCCACCCCTTCCACCCAGAGCCTGAGGCCCCCCTGGAGCAGCTAGTCTCCCAAATCAAAACTGCCCAAGTGGACTTGGCCTCAGGACCTAGGTGTCAGCCCCAATATCCCATCATCATCAATAATAATAACAGCTACCACCTGCTGATGAAAGGCTATCAGAGCGCCCAGCAGCTCCCAGCATTCTGTGTACACAGCAATTCTGAAACAAAGTTAACTCTACCCATTTGACCCTCAGGTAAATGGAGGTTCTTTGTTTTCCCCAGAAGCAGACATTAGGCAAGCGCTCAGGCTTGTGAGTAGTTTATTTCAGAGGTGATACCAGAAAACACTAGTAAGGAAGAGGGGAAACAAGACGGGAAAGGGAAGAAAGTCATAAAAGGGTGAGTCATTGTCAAGTAAATTACCACTGTGACCTATTGGGGATGGAGCTTGATCCCCTGGGGGAATGCTGGTGCAGAACTTGCCCCATCATCATCCCACCGGAGGGGAAAGGGAGCTGGGAGGTTTGTCCACCCTGCGCTTTATCCTCTGAGGGCTGCTTCCTGGGGCCAGTAGGTTCCAAGGCGTGGTCACCTATTTCACTTACACAGCCAGGAAAAGCCTCAGGCAGAGCCTCATGGAGTCTGCAATAAGCAGCCTTGAGTGTGAACAAGTGAGTGCCAACGGGGCCGTGGGCCAAGCACTGCAGTGTTTTCTTTCTGAGGTTCAGAGAGTAGTAACCACTTGCTCAAAGTCACAAGTAGCAGAGCCAGGATTCAAACCTTGGTCTATCAGTCCCAAATTTTAAACCCCAGGGTAGGAGTGGGACCAGGACTAGGGGCTGGTTCTGTCTGAACTGGGCTCTAAAGCTCAGCCCTGCTCTCCGCCACACCAAGAAAGCCCTGGGCCTTGTACAGGAAGACCCCAGAGAGACATCAGCCGACCCCCATGTTCTCCAGAAACCCTTCCTGCCCCTGGGCCAGCTGCTGGCATGTTGGGGAGTTCAGACAAGATTTTTCTGCCAAAAGGAAGCCAGAGGCCCCTGGAATAAATGAGAGACAGCAAAGCCCAGACCAGGAAGGTGAATGCATAAAGGAGCGAGTGAGTGAATAAATGAATGAATGAATAAAATAAGCCAACAAATCCAATTAGCAGACTGAGGGCTTCTGCCCCCTCTCACAGCTCCACCCACCAAACCCCACAGAAAGACAACCCCAGAGTCACCTCTTGCCCCCCACAGGTGGCAACATATCATTTTGTTTTTGCATGTCACCCCACTTAGACATTCTTTTGAGTTTTGTTAACAATTAACAACTGTAAAACTTCATATCATGTAAAAACCCCAATTTTCGATTTTGCTCAAAAAAGCAGAAGCTCTGGCAAAATGAAGTTCACCCTCCTGTATGGTGCTGAGTAGCTGCTGAACCCTGGGACTGGGTATGGGCACTAGTTTGCCACAGTCTCCAGCACTCCCTTTTGCCTCCCCAACACTGAAGCCAATGTCAGCTGCCACTTTGTAGCCTGCATTTTGGTTTTTTTTGGTTTTTTTAAATATGGAACGCTTCACGAATTTGCATGTCATCCTTGAGCAGGGGCCATGCTAAGCATTTTGGTTTTTATGCCACTGACATGAGCCCTGGAAGCAGGGACGTTTGAGAGGAAATACTTAGAGCTGGAACCTGGAACCTTGACTTGCTTTGTGAACTCCAGCCAGTCCCTTCCTCTCTCTGTGCCTTATTCACTTCCTTTGGGAACTGAGGAGCCAGACAAGTGATCTAATGGCCCAGACTCAATAATGAGGTCTGGGGAGCTGGGCAGGCCTGCCTTAGCATAGCCTTTGCCCAGGCATGGGGCACCGCTGCAAAGAAACTGTATCTTCTTGGCCTCCCAAACTCATGGTGCATCCAGGTGCTCAGGATGGTCTGTTGGCACCTGCTGCCCCTCCGCAGCATGCCTGGGCTCCACTGAACATTCCCCAGCAGCAGAGACACTCCCTCAGAAGTGGATGGTTGGCCCCACCTGGGTCCTATGAGCACGCCCAGCAGGCAGGCAGCAGGTGAGAAAGCTGGGCCTGGTCTGTTTCCCCGGCTGTCAGTGGAAGACAGCAGTGAGCGACAGCTACAGCCAAAAGAAAGCCACTCCCTGCGGTATGACTCCAATCTCTCCATTGTGGTGCAGACCCCAACCCCAACCCTGACTCCTACAAACTTCTGAGAAGTGGGCAGGCTGGGGCCAGGCATGAGTGGCGCCTGTCTTGGAGTGTAGATGCTGAGTCTGAGCAAGTTCAGCCAGATGCTTTACGAGCCTCCTCTGTGCCTGGCACCGTGCTTACAGACCGGTCGCTTCCTAAACATGAGCTAAGATGGGGATGGTGATTGCTGCTGCTGCGAAGAGGGCCATCCCAAGTGCGCTAGTAAGCCCCTGCTTGTCTGCGCGCTCCCACCACCTCCTGGGTGGAATGACCTCCTTGCTAAGGCTGGTGTGAGAGTTAGATGACAACGACAAATGTGTGTGGAGAGCTTTCCACTGCCCAGCATGGTTTGACGCTGCACCACACCCACGCGCACCTCCCACACCCAGGCACTCAGGGCGTCCCCAGCCAGTGGTGGAGACTGGCCCTCTGGTCCCCCCTCCTCCCGCCCTGTGGCCAGCAGCTCCCAGCAGGCCCTGCGCTGGCCCCACGGCACTCTGTCGGGCTCCCTGAAGCCACAGCCGGCTCTGACTCCCACAGCCAAACCGAGTCAAAGACCAATTAATATCCTGATACCTGTGGCCAGCTGAAGTGATGTGGAGCTGATGATTTCTTTTTCCATTTTACTCCAACTGTGGTTTCATTTTTTTTCCCAGCCCTCCTTTGGTCAGTGGTTTTAGGGGCACTAAAGTTCACTTTTGTGGGTAACCTGCACTGTTAGCTGTTGATTTAATTAACTCAGCCTTTCTCTTCCTTGACCAGAACAAGGCCAGCGGGCTGCTTTGCAGACACCCATTTGGACAGCAAATGGCCAGAGGCGTCTGGCGGGAGGAGCGTGTGGTCCCTGGCAGACACTCGCCAGCCCCTGGCCGTCAACCGCTGGGTGATTTCTGAAGCACTTCTGAGCCACCAGCTCCTGAGGCTCTGGGGGTTTTGCTCACATTTCACAGGTAGGAAAACCCAGGCTCCAAGGTGTGAACCTGATTACTTAGGGTGGCAGCTCTGCTGGCTTGCAGGCCAGGTCTGCCTGGGTCTACGACCCTTTGTATTTTAGAGAGATTATTATTCCCCCCACAAAAGTTGTCCCATTGGAGGTGAGGCAGGGAGAAAGCCAGAAGACAGATGGGGGTGTGGAAGAGGAGCCGGAGATGTTTCGAGGAAGATGCCAGCTGAAGTCGCCTCACTTCTGAGGTTCTTCCTCACAATGGAGCAAATCAGAGTCTGAGAAGTTTCCAGAATCCTTGCAGGACTGGCCAGGCAAGATGAGCCTTCAACAGAGGGACAGAGGTTTCTTCCCAATGAAAGCCTCTGGCCTGGGAGGACCCCCCAGGAGCACAAAGCCTGGGGTAGGAGGTAGGAGAGAGACCAGGCACTTTACAACCAGGAATGAGTGAACAGCTGAGGTGGGGAAGGTGACAAGAGCTAGGTGGAGGCTCAGCTTGCTGTGTGACTTGGGGCAAGTCCCTCTCCCTCTCTGGACCTCAGCGAGACACTGGGCCCTGCTCCCAGAGAGTGTGGTGGCCATTCCAGTCTGTACCACTAGTGTAATGTGGAACTCTGGCTGCTGGATTACAGAAGCTGGCAGGAGAGAAGAGTCAAGGGCAGGTTCTCAGCTTGGGAACAGATCCCCACCTCTTTCCCCTTCCCACTCCACCTCCTGCAGGAAGCTGCCACCCCTCACCCAAGCCGATTCCCCAGTCCGGTGTCCCGGGCTCTGTGGACTTACTTTTTTTCTTTTTGCCACCAGGGTGAATTGTCAATTGATTTGTTATTTATCCCACTGACAACAAAGAGAGTGAAAAGGTAATAATTCTGGGCCCTGGGGTAATTCAATTCCTGTAGCACCGTCAGCTACATTAACTTACTTCCTGGATCTCAATTCAATTAGAGCAACATTCCCCAGCATTAATAAATCAATACTCATGCCATTTGGATATATTTTGAATGTCTTTCATTATACATTGCAGGTTGGGGATGGCTGTTGCATTGGAAGTTAATGGGACAGGACAGGGCAGGTGGGGCTGCCTGGGGAGAAGCTTCCAGCCGTTAGCTCTAATTGCCTCTGCTGTAAAAGAGGACGTGAGTAAAACAGGGGCCTGGTTAACTGAGCTGAGCCCGCAGGACACAGGGCCAGTTGCAGCTTCTGCCGGGTGGACGGGAGCCGCGGCAGTTGGAGGGACTGTGTTCGCCACTCGGGCTCCCATTCATTCATTCATTCATTCATTCCCTCATCACTCCGCCCAGCCTTCCTCCTGCCTGTCCTCTCGCTCTCCAGCCCCTCCTCACCCTTCCCCAAACCTTCTTTTCATCCTCCTCCTGTTCTTCCTCTCATCCCCTCTCCTGGTTTTTTGCTGTCCCTCCTTCCACCCCTCCCCCTCCCTTCTCCTCCCCCTCTCCCCCACCTAGTTCTTCCTGTCCCTCCTCCCGTCCCCTCTCATATTCTTCCCTCCTATCCTTTCTCCTCCTTTCTTCCCGTTTTCTTCATATCCCTCCGTCCTTCTGCCCATCCAGAGTATTTTACGGAGTCCACCAGGCACCAGGCCCTCCCTGGCTGCTGGCTCATACCCTATTTATCACGCACGGCTCCGCCCTCAGAAACACACACAGATAATTACACCACAACGTGCGAGAGCAACGGCCGCGATAGCTCTGTGCAGGAGAAGCCAGAGCAAGGCTCAGCCCCGTGGCGGGAAGACCTGACTCCGGGGATTAGGGCAGGTGAGGGAAAGCTCCCTGTGTGACCCTGGCGTAGGTTCGGCAGAGGAGAAGGTCTTGGCTGGGAGGCTTGAGGGGGAGCAGGCACCGCAGAGGGCCCGGGAAACCTGGGGTTGCAGGGAGGGGGCATCCATCATGAGTATGGATCCCAATTGCTCGAGAACTAGCTAAAAATGTGGGTTCCCAGTATCCTCCTCTGGGGACTCTGATGCAGGAGGCCTGGGAAGGGGTCAGAAATCATGACACAAAGGACACCGGCTTAGCAGAGTTACCCCACATCTGAGGCAGGCCACAAGTGCCCGTGGGTCCGTCACTGAACTTCCCCTGACAATATTCCTTGAAGGAAGCAAGGTAGTACAGTTTTCTCCCTTTGACAAATAAAGAAACTGAGGACCAACCAGAGAAGGGCTGGGCCACAGGTGTGGTCTGCACCTTCCCTGCATGAGGCCCTGGCCGTTGCCTCTGCTGTGCCGTCTCCTGGGATTCACACAGCTAGCTCTGCCCCTTCTGTATTTTTCACCTAGCTTCATAGCAAATTATCCCAAAATTCAGTGGCTTAAAATAATGAAATTTTGTTATTGCATAGTCTCTGCGGCTCAGGAATCCCAGAGTGGCTGATTCTGGCTCAAGGCCTCTGACGAGGCTGCTGTCAGATTGTGGGCAGGGGCTGCCGTCACTTGAAGACTCAACCAGGGTTGGAGGGTCCACATCCCAGGTGATAGATTCACATGGCTGTTGGGCAGGAGGCCTCAGCTCCTCACTGGCTACTGGAAGACCTTTCCATGGTGCTGCCTGAGTATCATAGCAGCTGGCCTTCCCTAGAGAGGAGAGAGAGAGCACAACATATGTTATAACCTACCCTTAAAAGTCATATGGCATTGCTTCCAGCACATTCTACCATTTGTTTTGTTTTGTTTGTTTGTTTGTTTGAGACAGAGTCTCACTGTGTCGCCCTTGATAGAGTGCTGTGTCGTCACAGCTCAAACCTCCAACTCTTGAGCTTAAGCGACTCTCTTGCCTCAGCCTCCCAAGTAGCTGGGACTACAGGTGCCCACCACAACACCGGGCTATGTTTTTGTTGCAGTTGTTTAGGTAGCCTGGGCTAGGTTCGAACCCACCACCTTCGGTGTATGTGGCTGGCGCTATAACCACTGTGCTATGGGCATGGAGCCACATTCTACCATTTGAAGTGAATCTCCAAGGCCAGTCCACACTCAAAGGGAAGAAAATTAAGGTTCATCTCTGGAAGAGAAGAATATGAGGAATTTGTGGACACATTTTAAAACCATGTCTTCCTTTAAGCCTTCAAATGTCACCTTCCAAGAGATGCCCTCCCTGGCACACCTGTCTACAGAACCACTAGACCCCTCATCATTCTCTCTCCTCTCCTGATGCTCTACTTTTTTCTGTGGCATTTGTCATCACCTGACATCCTATCTGTTTTAATTATTTATCTTGTTTAATCTCTGCCTCTCCCCTTTGGAATAGGCTCCATGAAATCAGACCCTGTCGGTTTTGTTCACTGCACTGGAATGGTCCCTGCACATGGTAGGTACTTAATAATTGTCAAATGAAAGGATACGGGTGGAGGTAAAGGAGAAGGTCAGCCTGGCTGGGCAAGCCCTGAAGGCAGCCCTGGTTCCAACCTGGCCATCAGCCTTAGTGGTGAAGCTGGATATGCCCCTTGACCTAGTTCAGCCTCAGTTTCCTCCTGTCAGAGGAGTGCGCTGGATTCCTTGTTCCATTTAACAAGTATGTCCCAAGCGCCTACCAAGTGCCACAGGGTATTCTGGGCCCCAGACAGACGCAGCACCTGCTCTCATGAGGCTGACCCTCCAAAATAAAACCACCAAGGGTCCTTCCAGAAACCATGTGCTCCTGCTCTGCCCTCAGGCCTCCAACAGATGCTGCAGTGGATCAAACTGTGTCCTCCCCAGAAGTCATATGCTGAAGCCCTAACCCTGAATATGATGCTATTTGGAGATGGGGCCTTGTGAAGGAATTATGGTTAGCTGCAGTCTTGATGGTAGAGCCCCGATGATGGGATTAGCAGCTTCATAAGAAGAGGAAGAGGGAGAAATGACTTTCTATACCATGTAAGGGCCCAGCAAGGAGGCGGCCATCTGCAAACCAGAAAGAGAGCCCTCACCAGGAACCAAATTGTTGGCATCTTGATCCGGGACTTCGCAAAACTGTGAGAAATAAATGCCTATTATTTGAGCCCCCCAGTCTGCAGTATTTGGCTATAGCAACCTGAGATGACTGAAACAGATCCTGACAGCTAATTGCCAGAGTTCAGAGATCCACAGGTTCCACATCAGGCTGAAATGTTCAAAACCCAGAATCTCCTGGAAAAGGGTGGAGGGTGACTGGACGGCAGGGTATCTTTAAAGCCAGTCCAAGGGACAGAGGAGAATAAGCTTTGGCTCACCTCTGTGCCTTTACACATGCTGTTCCTCCTGCCTAGAACCCTATCTCCCCAATCCTCACCCTTGTCACTGCCAGCTCCTCCTCCCCCACTGGGTCATGGCTTCAATGCTGCCTCCTCAGGGCCGCCCTCCCTGACTCAGAGTCTGCTGGTTCCCTGGGCCCCCCTGTAGGAGTGGCACTCTCCACATTGGGCTGTAATTTGTTGCTTCACCATCTGTCTCCACTCAGTGTCTCCTGTGAGCACCCAAGGTCAGGACCCGAGCTGGCATGCTCAGGGCTGGCCCTACATCTAGATGGGACCCAGCTTCATGGAGGCGAAATTCTTTGCCAAGATCACACAGCTGGTAGTTCTCTGAGCTGTGGCACAAACCTAGGCCTCTCTGACTCCCAAGCGTGAGCTTGTCACTCTGCTCCATGGGTATGTTCTCTGAAATTTCTTTCCCAACATTCGTCCAGGTGTCTACATGAAAAAATGAGTCTGCTAATGAGTCCCATGGAGGAACTAAGACCCAGAATAGTCATCTGACCAGACCAGCCACACGGCAAGTGAGGACCTGGGACCAGAATCCGAGTTTCCCAGTACCCCCAAATTTGCCCACCACACCCAGCCTTCCCTGACCCACAACTGGCTCCTGAGGAAATGTTCTTTGGCCCAGCAATTCACCAGCCCCTCCCAGCGAGCTCTGACTGTGATCAGCGACTCTCCTGTGTGTTCTCTTCACCGTTCTCAGACATCTGCAAGAAAGTTGCTATTAGTCCCACTTCCCAGATGGGAAAACAGAGGCCCAGAGGTGTGAGGTCACTGTGAGGTCAAATGAGCAAGGGACAGGGCAGGGATTTAAACCCACTGTGTCAGAGAGTCCCTTCAAAGCTCTGGGTGAGAGCCAGGTCACATTCACTCACCCTTCCTTTACTCATTGAATCAACACTGCCTGTGACATCCCTGTGCAGGAGAAGGGTGACACACAAATAAGCAAGCCTACCAACAGGTGGCTTCAGAGAGGTGTTGCCTCAAAGAGAACAAAGTAGGGTGAAGTGGCAGAGAATGACTGGGGCAGAGGATCCTTCCTCGGGTTGGGCCTCCTAGCTGGGGGTGGGTGATGTCTGAGCTACAAGCTGGGGAGCCGAAAGTAAGAAGTGCAGCATTTTGAGAAGAGCATCTTGGAGGGGCAGACACAGAGGGAAGGAGGACAGCCCCAGGTTGCCTGTCTCTTGGGAGGGGGCACCCCAACAAATCACTGCTCCCATTAGGTGGTTGGCCTACCTGGGCCCAGGTTGGTGCTGGGAGGGCCATACTGATGGAAAGAAGGGGACAATTGGGCAAACAGTGGAAGGTGAGGCCGGGGGTGTGCTGAGCCAAGGCAGCCTGTTCACTTGAGACTCTGATGGACTCTGCAGCCACGCCAGGTACCTGTGCTGCTCATGGCTGACTCCCCTGGGCCTAAGGAGGGGACAAGTAACCTCAGGTACCTGGCACCCTTGTGGGCCACTGGGGTGGTGTCTCTAAGGGAGAAGGGAGAGGAATCCCAAACCCACAGCTCAGGCATGAAGCCTGACTGTCTCCTGCCCCATACTTGGTCTGCACTAGGCCAAGGCCTGCCCAGGGAGGCCCTTGGGGACACAGGGCAAGGTCACTAGCCTTCTACCCTCTGCCCATCGTGGTGGCCTCTTCCCAGCCAGACACTCCACTGCAGACCTCTGGACAACTGAGCCATGGCCTCCTTGGGGAAGAGGAAAGGACCGGGCCCACGTGGTCACTTTACAACTTGATACAGGTTTTTAGACTGGGTGGTGGTCAGAGATCTTGGACCACATCAGCCCAAGGTCCTGTGGGAATGGTAAAGGGGGCAGCTCTCCTGCATCTGAGTCTTAACATCTCTTTGGGCTCGTCGCCCGTAGCACGGTGGTGATGGCACCAGCCACCGACATGGAAGGTGGCAGGTTCAAGCCCAGCCTGGGCCAGCTAACCAACATTGACAACTATAACAAAAATAGCCAGACATTGTGGTGGGTGCCTGTAATCCCAGCTACTTGGGAGGCTGAGGCAAGAGAATTGCTTAAGCCTAAGAGTTTGAGGTTGTTGTGAGCTGTGACGTCACGGCACTCTACCAAGGACAACAGAGTGAGACTCTGTCTCCCAATAAATAAATAAATAAACAAACTTCTCTTTGAGGACAGTGTCTAAGTCCCACCCTTGTCTCCCATGTCTGTATCCAGCATTGGGCCTGGAGCACATTAAGGTAAGAGTCTCTTAAATGAATGAATGTTAAGCCACAGCCCAAGGCAAATAGCAGTGACCAGGTCTTGTCCTTGTCTCTCTCTCTCTCTCTCTCTTAAAGCCCTTGTCTCTTGCTGAGAGCCAGTCTACCCTAGGAGCAGCCTGGGCCCACCCTGAGTCACCCATGAGCATCGGTTCCAATCAGGCACATCCATCACGCCGCTCGAGCTCCTTTCCTTAAAGAACATTAGGTAGCAAATGTATCATCAGTGACCGGAGGCCCAATAAAGCAGGCACCTCGCGAAATTTAGTATTCAACTCGTACAGGCCTTAAAAGCATTTTTCAATTATGAATGGCCTGGGGGGAGTCGTTCTTTCTTCACCGGGGGATGAATAAAGATGGAAAATAATAGCATATCAATATTGTTGCAACTTAGCAGGATTAATCTGGGAGAGTTAAAGTTGTTGCTTCTCCCTGCTGCCCATGTGCTCAGGTGCCCTGGAAGGACTCAGCCAAAGTGAGCTTCACCAAGACCCCCCCCCATAGGTCAGCACCTCAGGCGCCTTGACCTTGTCTTTCTTTACCTCCCCTGCAACCTCAACCCAGGACATTGGCTGGCTCTGAGCCATTCTTACCCACACGAGGCCTCTAGGGCCAGCCTTCTCATGATAATCACTAAGATTTGTACCACGATTGGGGTTTAAATGGGTCTTTATCCTGACTGCGGTGATGGTGACTCTAATCTACACATGTGGTAAAATGTCACAGAACTGTACACATTCCCCAAAAAACAATGTGCATGTAAAATCTGGGTGAAGGGTACATTTTTGTACTATTTCTGCAACTTATAGAATTTCAAAATAAGAAATTATAATAATATATAACATCTAACATGGTATAATATAATTATATAGCATATTTTTACATAATCATGAAATATAACTGAGAATAACCTACTTCTACATCAATTAGAACAATAACAATATAAAAAATAAATTTAAACTTAAAACGTTGTTTTCGCAGTAGCAAAGACAATGGACCTCCCCTGGAGGAAGTATATATAGGCATAAGAGCTCGTTTTAGAAAAACCTTTAGATTGGCTAATATAGTAGGCAAAATAATGCCCTGACCCTCACCAAAGATACCCATATCCCAATCCCTAAAACAGATTATGTTCCCCTACATAGCAAAGGGGAAGTAAGGTGGCAGAGAGAATTGGAATTAAGGTTGCTAATCTGTCAACTTTGAGATGGGGAGATTGGCCTGGATTATCTTGGGTGGGCCCAATGTGGTCACAAGGTATGTACAAGTGGAAGAGGGAGGCAGAAGGGTCAGAGTCAGAGAGAGACTTGAGGATGCTACAAACTGGCAGTGAAGGTGGAGGAAGGAAGCCATGAGCTGAGAAATGGAGCAGGCTTTAGAAGTTGGAAAAAGCAGGGAAACAGATTCTCCCCTAGAGCCTCCAAAAGGAACACAGCCCTACTCACACTTTGATTTTTAGCCCAGTGAGGCCCATTTTGGGCTTACGTCTCTTAAGGTATAAGATAATAAATGTAGGTTTTTATAGGCCACTAAGTTTGTGGTCATTTGTTACAGCAGCAGTAGGAAACCAATGCACCTAATAAATAATATTTTTGAATTAAATATGCACCAACCTTAAGACTCAGCAATTTCACTCCTAAAGAAAAGTTTTGGTCTGCATCAAGCCACAGCTGTGGTACAGGGACAAGAAGGTACCTAGAAGCTTTTTAAAAAATAATCTAACCAGAAACAATCTAAAGGCCTATCAATAGGAGATGGATAACTCCACCACGGTATGTTCCTACAGGACTATTATAGAGCTGTGAAAATGAATGGATTACAGCCGCACAGAGCATGGGGATGGGTTTCCTGACACAATACTGAATGAAAGAAGCAAATCACATAAAAGAGCCTATAGAAGGGTATAAAGCTCACAAATAGATAAAACTACCAGAATGCATTGTTAAGAGCTGGTTTTCTTTAAGGAATAAAACTATAAAGAGAAAAAAAAGAATAATTAATATGAAATTAAGCATGGCAGTCCTCTATTGGGGGAAAGGTATGAAGGGATCAAAACCCATATGGAACCTCTAAGGCACAGTGAGTTTTTGAGCTGGATGAGACTGATGCAGGCACAGGTGTCTGTTTTATAATTGTAACTATTGATTTACTCAAGCTCACCTGCCTGTGTCCCAAGCCTCATTTCTATCCACTCACCCATCTCTCTATGCTCTGGCCTGATTCATTTCAAGGAAGCAATGGGACAAAAGAAGGAAAAATTAGGGGTCTCTTCCAAGTTTTTAAATGTCATAAATGGGAGTTAAAACTTCAGGTCATGGAGAAACTTTGGCAATTACATAAGGAGTGAGAGACAACTCCCCCCTCTCTCAGATTATGTGAAGATCCCTGAACTGATGTAAGCATAAATGTGAGTGGTGGGATGGCATATGGGCGTTGGCAGGAGTTAGAGTAGTGAAGAATAATGTAGAGATGCTCCCTGAGAAAGGTGGAAACTATGCTATATTTCTCCCAGGTCAAGTATTAGGGGAGGACAACAGAACACTGGACAGCTTCATAGGATCTGGAAAAAAAAAAAAAAAGCTGTATATCTCACTTTTAGGGAGAACCCAGGGAGGCAGCAAGATCCCACAGTATACATAGATGGGTGGTACGTAGGCTGGTAGGGCCTCAAATAGCTTCATCAAGGTTCCTGAAGCTGGTTTTGTGTAGAAGGCACAGATTACCAAAATGTGAAATAAAAAGGAGACATCACTACGGAACTTACAGATTTAAAAATTAGCAAGAAGATATTAGTTTCACCCTAGTAAATTAGATGATTTAGATGAACTGGGCAATTTCTTCAAGCCACTAACAAACTGGACAGAAGAAGAAATAGAAAACGATAATTCTATATAGTTTAAAGAAAACATACCCACTTTTTAAAAAAAAGTCCTCCAAAGAAAATTTTAAGAACGGATGATTTCATTGGTGAATTCTTCCAAACATATAAGGAAACAATGATACTAATCTTACACAAAATATTTTAAAATAACATTTTCTGAAGCCAAGCACAATGGCTCATGCCTATAATCCCAGTGCTTTAGGAGACTAAGGCAGGAGAACCACCTGAGGCCAGGAGTTTGAGACAAGTGTAGGCTCCTTACAAAAAATTTAAAAATTATTCAGGCATGGTGGCATGAACCTATAGTCCTTACTATTCCAGAGGCTAAGGTAAGAGGACCAATTGAGCTCAGGGGGTTGAGGCTGCAGTGAGCTATGACCAAGCCACTGCACTCCAACCTGGACAAGAGAGCAAGACCTCATCTCCAAAAATAATAATTAAAATTTTCAAAAATGAAAATAACACATTTTTGAGACCGGTGTAACCTTGATATCAAGATATTACAAGAAAGGAAAATTACAAGCTGATCACTCTCACATTAATGGACCTCTTTGTGGTTCAGTCGTTCATTTGTAAAATGGAGATAATATAACTTATCTTCCTTTCCTTAGAGAGTTTTTGTAAGGATCCCAAATGAGATACATGCAAAAATCCTTATCAAAATATAAGCGACCAGATCCATTTGTGTAAAGTTTATTTAGCCACACCAAGTTGGATTTTTTTCCCAGAGAGTAAAAGGTTTGGTTTAAAATTTTTAAAATTAGTAATTATAATGGGCCATATTAATAGAATAAAAGAAATAAAGAATGAATTTATCGAATCATCTCAATAGATTAAAAAATAATTTGATAAAATTTAATACTTACTCTTAACCTGAAAAGGGTATATACAGAGAACTACGGCAAACATTAAATCTAAAAGTAAAATAGTGAGACTCTTACTGTGAGATTGCTAATGAAGCAGTTGTGTCAACTATCCCTCTTATCAATAAGAAATAAAAGGCCTTAGGATTATAAAGGAAGAAGCAGGAGACAATATGGTGGTGTTCACAGAAAATCTAAAATAATTTATAAATAATTAAAATTAACTAAAAAATTTAGCAAGTAATTATATTTCTATAGATCAGTAACAGTAATTAGAAAATAAATACAAAAATATATTATTTGTAACAAAATATGAAATAACTAAAAATCAACTTAAAATGAGATATATAAGCTCTCTAGACTATAAAACATTATTCAAAGAAACTAAGGCTCTAAGTCAACAGAAGAGTCTGCATGTTCACATATTAAGAGACACAGTATTGCAAAACCTCCTATTCTCTATAAATTGATCTGTAGATTCAGTATAATTCAAGTCCAAATTCCAGCAGGTTTTGTTGTTGTCATCGCTAGAAACTAACGAGTTACTTCTACTTGGGAGGCTGAGGCAAAAGAATCACTTGAGCCCAACAAGTTTGAGGTTGCTGTGAGCTATGATAGCACAGCACTCTATCGAGAGCAGCAAAGTGAGACTCTGTCTCAAAAAATAAATTAATTAACTAAATAAATAAAATAATAAAAAATAAAAATTTTACAAAAATGCAAGGGTCAATAGTAGGACAGATGATCTCGAAGACAAAGTTAAAGAATTTAATCCACTGTATATCAAGACTTATGATAAAGCTAAACTCATCCAGGCAATGTCGTTTCAACACAGGGAAAGACAAATCGACCAATGGAACATAAAAATAAAGAATATCCTGCTTATCGCACTCATGATGGCAGACTGAGGTTTTCCTCCACTGCACAGCCATATGTGCCATTATTAGTATCTGATAGGTGCGCCTTGACTTTGTCATGGGGATCAGGAATGCTGTCTTGGTGAAATGATGATAGACCTGAGATCGGAGGAACAAACAAAGGCCCTGTGGGGGCAGAAAACTGTCCCATTTAAGAAGTTGAGAGAAGGCTCACGAAGCTGGAACACTGGAGAGGAGAGCGGCCAACATGGGAGCTGTGGCCAGAGAGGTCAACGGTCAGCATGGCCTGGGGGGCCACAGTAAACAGTGTGATCTCATTTCCTATTTTCATGAGGTTCCTCACTCCTGCTCAGGATTTGCTTCCCACAAGACTGTGAGCTCCACAAGGCAGAGATTAGATCTGTGTCACCTTTGGGCCACTAGAAAGTGTGCAGAGGTATTTGATATCTGATGAATGCATGTGATAGCTCACTAGTGTTTCCTTGTCCAGGGTCCTTTCTGCTCAAGACTTCACTCCAGACCCCCTCCCTCCATCTCCCCTCAAATACAAAAAACAGAAAAACTCTTTGCTTTGCACAAGAGACCTTAATGCTGAATCGTCCTCTTGTTCTTCCCAGGAACGGGAGCACCAGTCTGTGCCCTGTACTTCCTGACCCGAGCCTGGAACTTAGTGAGGAATTAGCAGAGACGATGAAATGTTTTCTGATGCATTTGTGTTCACCTCTGCCCCTTACCTCCTTTGTGATCTTAGGCCACTCAACTGGGTCTCTAAGGCTCAGCCATTCATCTATAAAATGGGGATGGTAACAGCAACCGTCTCCCAAGGATTCCCGTGAGGACTGCACCAAAAAAAGGTATAAAAAGTACCAAGCAGAGTCTCGTGCATCCCAAAGTGCTTAAGAAACATTAACTGCTATTCTCATTCTATGAGTTTCAGTTTTCTTATCTTTCAAATGGGTAAGTACACATAAACGGCTATACTCGTATCTGCGAGGGATATCAGCAGAGATTTTCACCATCTACCTTATATATTTTGGTAGTATTAAAATTGTCCATCAGGCAATAATATTTTTATCGCTTTTAATATGAGTAATTCTTACCTCCTGGGGTTGTCAAGAAGGTTAAACAAGGCAACGGATTGAAAGCATTTAGGGCAGTATCTGGTTTATGGTAGCGATTTTATAAATGATACGTTTGGCTATTATCAACAGAACCCTCCATTGTCCTGAAACTGGTGTTCTCAGCATGCCAAGTGTTTCCTTGTCCACCCAGCAGGTGACTTTTGGGAAACATTCAAGAGTTCCCTCACTAATGTGAAAGACACAGCATTCCATTCCCAGCCACAATCTGTGCTACCTTCTTCCTCTAGAGAATTTCTTCCTGTCATCTTTATCCTGCCTCCCACCAAGATTAAAAGGATCCCAAATTTGGTGGCTCCTTCCAGGACCCTAGATATCAATCCAAAAAAGGATCTTCAGTCCCGGTGCCACCTATAAGACAGCCCTAATATCAGACAGACATCCGTCTCTTTAAGCAGGGAGTCTACCTGGGCGTGGAGTTCAGCAGCTGACATCTCTGCGTGGCAAAGAGAGCCCACGAGAGCCAGTAGGCCAAGGCCATATCCCTGAGGAACTAGATTCTGCGGTTCCTGCAGACTTACAGACAGAGAGAAGATGCACAGCCTGTCCCTCCGGGTCTCCCAGCCAGGGATAAACCCCTGAAAAGTAGATTCGTTGCAGGCTTGATGATGAGAAAAGGTCCTCACTCCTCCGTCACCTCTCTGGTCATGGGCTACTTCATCTCTGATCAAGACCAGAGAGACAGTCTTCTCGCTGTCTCTCCAGCTCCACTTTGAGCCCTGTGTCAGTCAGGCCAGGGGAGGGTGTGTCATCGCAGCAGGCCACAGGAGCAAAGATTTGCTTCTGTTCATTGCTGGGCAGCTGATCCAGGTCATCCTCACTCTGCAGCCTCCTCTAGAACATCACAAATTGTTTTGGAGGATGGGAGGAAGACGTTGCAAACCACGCAATGCCTTAAAGGTGGCAGGTGTCTGTGGCATGCCCAGAAGTGGCATGTGTCACTTCTACTCACATTTCATTGGCCAAAGCAAGTCACACAGCTGAACCTGATATCAATAGGGTAAGACTAGATGACACACCCTCCCCCCCAATACACACATGCAGGTAGAAGTGAGTGGTTGAGAACAATAACACAACCCCGTCCTACCCTCCACCTCCCACCTTGCACCAATGGATTTTCAGTGGTGCAGAGAGAGTGACTTTTAAATGCACAAGCGAAATCATCACATCCCTGCTTCAAACCTTCCCCCTTCACCCTTAGGATAACATCCCAACTTCTGCCAGGACTGGCCCCACGTCCCTCACATGTCAACGTCCATTGCTCTCTGCTCCACACCTGCGGCACCCACACTGGTCTTCTGACTGTGCAAGATCATACCCACCACAGGGCCTTTGCACGTGCTGTTCCTAAAGCCTCAGGCAATGCTTTTACCCAACTCCTCCCAGGCCTGGCTTTTCTCATTTTTCAGGGTTCAACTTAAATGTCACGGTAGAGACACTTCCTTAACTGCCCCATCATTCTTTCACATTATTCTGTTTACTCCCTTCCTGTTACTTAACAAGCTAGAATCGGCCTGTGTGTATAATAGCTGTATTGTTTATTGTGTCTCCTCCACACAACAGAACATAAACTTCTTGGCTGTGCCTGGGTCTGCTCTGCTCACCACCGCACCTCTGTCTTAGTAGGAGCTCAGCAAATGTTTGCGGCATGAATGAAAGAGCTGGCTGGAGACAGGAGGAGCTAGGCCTGGCCCAAACTGCCAGCACGTTTCAACATCATGAGCCTTTCCCACCCACTCTCCACCCCCAGGATGACATTGTACAGTGGGGAGGGCGGAGCCCAAGCCTCCCCTCTTCCCTGCCCTTGCCTGTCCAGGTCAGCATACTCAGAACCAGAATTATAGCCATGGAAAAAATAAAAGCAGAAGTGATCATTTACTGAGTGGCCACTCTGGGCTGGGAGCTGTGGTCGGCATCCTACCCACAGTATCTTAAATGTTCACTGTAAGCCAGTGAGGTAGGTATTGTGATCCTTGATTTACAGATGAGGAAACTGAGGCTCAGGGCAGCTGGCAGTTTTGCTTACCATGGCTGTGCTGTTCTTGTGCATGCCACAAGAACTGGGATTTTTTTTGAAACTGACTTCAAGCAACAAACACCTGATCAGGGTCTTCTGTGCCACCTGACAGTTCTGGAAGCAGTGACTATCTTGACACCTGTAGTACACAGAATAATTGCCTCCAAAGAGGCCTGCGTGTATGTGTTTTTTAACCTAGACTTCCTAAGTAAGCCACGTGTCTTAATCCCCCAAAGCTGTGGACATGATCGTTACACAGCAAAGGACTTTATAGGTGTGATTAAGTTAAGGCTCTTGAGATGGAAAGAGAATCCTGAATTATCCCTTTTGATCCCTCAGGCCCACCTGGATGAGGGAGGCAGGTGCATCAGAGTCGGAGAGAAAGAAGGGGAGAGGCCAGGCTGGTGTCTATAAATACAGAGGATGGAGGTCACAGCCAAGGAACGCAGGCAACCTCTAAAACAGTGATTTCCAACCGGAGTGCTGGGGCACACTGCTGTGCTGTGGAAGGATCTTGGTGTACTGTGAAAATTTTTAAAGATCATTAATTAAATCATCTTTGAAAGAAGTTCAATGCACAGTAAGTATATTCTTTTTTTTACTTTTTTTTTTTGATCAACTTAATTTAAATGTGCCATGGAGTTTAACTATAGGTTCAAATGTGCCTACAGATAAAAAAGGTTGAAAAACACCGCTCTAAAAACAGCAAAAGGCAAGGAAACAGAAGGAGCACAGCCCTGCGACACCATGACTTTAGTCTGGTGAGATTTCTGAGCTGCAGAAGTATAAGATAACAAATTTGGGTTGGAATGTGTTTATAGCAACCCGCTGAGGATATGTCCTATCTCTCCTGTATCTTCTTGAACTACAGGTTCCCTATTCACACAAGCCCATCAAACAATGGTGAGGCATACAGGAGGCCTTTAATAAGGAGCCCAAGAGGAGGAGGCTTGAGAGCACCTGTGTTGTGACCAGACAGGAATGATGGGTGAGCAGGATGCTGGCTGGCGAGGCCCCAAACGGCAGGCCTGGGGCGCTGCAGAGAACCAAATCTGCTGCTAGAAGGATGCCCCAAGCTGGGCCAATTGCTCCCATTTGACAGATGCAAATGCCAAGACCCAGACAAAGCAAATACAAGCTAGAGGCCAAGATTAGAAATTCCATCGCCTCACTTCTGGTCAGTCTTGTGCAGTGTGACCTGCCGTCAGGCCTGCCTTGCTCTCAGCCTTGTCTCATCCTGCAGCCCCCATGGCTTCTCATCTAACTCAGTCCCCAGTCCAGACTCTGGCCTGGAATAAGGGGGCTGATGGCCCAGCCCCAACCCAGGGCTCAGCAACAGGTGTTTCCCACCCTGTCCTGACCTTTGCTTTGTCCTTCCCTCTTATCTATCAGCACAGCTGAGTTTGCAGCCTGCCTTCCCTGGGGTCCTAACTTCAGAAATGGGGAGCCTCAACCTGGGGCGAGCTTGAATTACTCAATGCCAAGCGGAACTGGTCCCAGTGCTTGAGTCTCTGATGCCCCATCCCCGGGCCTTCCTCTCAGACCTGCTGTGACCATCACCTGCCTGGACCCCCAGCCTTTGGCTCTTGGGCACTTCAAGGTGCCCTAGACTTTCTGCCAAGGCCTCAGAAGGCTTCAATTTCCTACCAACCCCAACATCTTGGTATCCTTCAACTAGAGAGACTGTTGAGCTCCTCAAACCCCCCAAAACCCATCCCATAGAGAAGCCTATGAAGAAGTGAATCCTAATGCCCATGCACAGAGATGGGAATTGCTTGGAGGTCACTCAGCAAAGGCACGGAGCCCCCAAAGCCAACGTCCTCACCTGGAACCACTCCCCAGCATCCCTACCACTGCGCAGCAACTTCCTCTGACAGCCTGAAGGACAGGGAGAGCAGCCAGCCCCACTGACCGATGGCCAAGACCACAGTGATGCTATTCTTTCCTCGAGTGAGCGCTGCCCACCCTGCACCATATTTAGCCATTTAATGCAGCCAGGCCTGCTTCATCCCTGCCTCTGAGATTAGCTCTGGAACTGGGCTTTGAATGCCTGCCCAGAGACACTCAGCTTAAAACACCAGGAACCAGAAAAAAAAATCGACCACATTTAATGGAGCCGTCAGTGGGAGGGTCTGAAATCGCCCATTATGTAGCCCTGCCCGCCTAGGGAGCCCAGCCACGTGGCCGCTGACCACAGCATTAAGGCGACATTAGCCCACAGGCCAGGCTGGGGGAGGAGCCACCAGAGCCCCTGGCCTGCAGGCCTGCCTCGCCTGGTCCTCAAGGCCTAGGGCCCGGGGGATTCTTGGTGTCACTCGACAGGTAGCAGCAGGGCAGCAGGCTTCCTTGGATAATCTGTTCCTCCGGTCTCAGGTCCCAGCCCTGGGACAAGCCCTGGGTATGTCTCTAAAGTCTAAGGCATGTGTAAGTACTGCTCATCTGAGCACTTTTGCAGAAGGACAGAGAGTATTGGTGAGACACCCCTGGGGGAACCCTGTTTCCCCAAATAATACCCTGCCTAACATGTGATGTGCCTCCATTGTTACTGCTTTCCTTTTGCTATTTAAAAATTGCCCTCATTAACATACAGTTGCTCTACAGCACTGCCTCCCAAAATGGGCTCTAGGAAATACTAATCGCTCAAGATGCTTCATAGAAAACAAAAAGGGGAGAGAGGGCTCAGTCCTCAAGCAAGTTTGGGAACCACTGCAAATGCTGATTCCCTTTTAGAGAGTTATAAGGCTAGTAAATGCTCTGAGAAGTCCTGCATTAGAGTTAAAAAATCCATTTCCCAGACTTTATTGGCAGAATATCCTTTAATATGTTGAGGGTCTATTATCCCAGGAACATCTTTTGGGAGATAACCTTTTAGGGTTTAAGATAACCTCTCCTTCCCCCAAGCTTCAACTTGAGTCAGAGCTTCCAATTATGAGTCTGGTCAAAACTTGTGAAGAGTAAGGGTGACTCTGGACTTCAATGACAGATTAATCTCTGAATCTAAGGGTCACAGTCATAGGCCCACCTAGAACTAAGGGAGGGAACATAGACCCTCCTCTCACTGGGAGGAAAGCCGTGCCACATGGTGAGAAGAGCATGTGGGATGCCCTCCAGCCCTAACACACCCCACTGTGGTTCAGCAGGGATTTTGCTCTGGCAGGAAGGTCTCATCTCATTGTCAGCACTGGCTCCCAGAGATTTCTTCAGTAAACTCATGGGCTGCCCAATGTCCTGTTGGAAACCCCAAACAAGATAATGAATAGACCTGAATTCTCTGCCTGGTTTCCCTGGTGGCCTGCTGTGTGACCCAGGGAAGGCCTTTGACCTCTCTGTGCAGGTGTCCATGGGGAGCCCTGGGGATGCCACCCATGAGCACATATCTTCTGCTGCCCTCCTGGGAATGTTGGTCTGGCTGTGTGAAATGCCCTGAGCTCCCACCAGTCAAGCTTGATTAGCACCTTCTCTGTGTTGGCCCTCTGCAAAGTGCTGAGGGCTCAGTTTACCCCATTCTGAAGAGTCATTATCTTGCCAAAGGCCCATCTGTCACTCCAGTTGCTGCAGTCTTCAATGAAGAAAAGCAATTTGGTAAACATGAATCTCCTGTGAAAGAAGAAAGCAAATGGGGACCAAAGCTCCTTTCAGGTGAACATTCCAGGACTGCGGAGCTCATGCAGCATGAGGTTTGTATTTCCAGAGAAGGCCACCACAACAATTTCTGTCTCACACATTCTTCTCTCTCTGTGACAACCACCTCTATGTTCCCTCCCTTGATCGTGGCTGGGCAGAAGTGACACTATGTGACTTTGGGAGTTATAAAAAACAATATAGCTTCCTCTTGGTTTTCTTGGGATGCTCCCTCTGGGAAGTCAGATGCCAAGCTCTGAGGAAGCCCAGGCTATATGGAGAGACCATATGTAACCGGCTCAGCTGAGGTCCCAGTGCATACCAGCTTCCACTATCAGACATAAAATTGAGCAAGCCTTCAAGAAGACTGGAGCACCAGCCACAATGTGAGCACAGTGGTGTGAGAAACCTGAGCAAGAACCGCCCAGCTGAGCCCAGTCAATGCTCAGAACAGACAGACAATAATAAAATGATTGTTATGGACTTAAGTTGCTGAATTTGGGAGGATATTTTATATGGTAGTAGATTATAAGAACCAGTGGCAAGTAGCTTCCTGCAAACCATCTCTACAGGGATAAGAAGGGCCTTCCACACCCTGGAATGTTCTTTCTACCTTCTGTCCTTTGCTATACCAAAAGATGTACCCAGCTCCCTGGCTTAAAAATTACAAAACTTGAGTCAGGAAGGGGAATGCTGTTGGCCTCAGCACTTTACAACTCCTGTTGTTAAAATATATTTCCTGAAAACTGAAGAAATTGGAATAAAGAATGAACTTTAGTTAATACTAATGTATCAATCCTGGTTCATTAATTATGACAAATGTACCATACTAACACCATGGTATTAATAATATAACATTAATACTAAGGGAACCTGGCTGTAGAGTATACAAGAACTTTCTGAACAATCTTCAAAATAACTCTGTAAATCTAAAACTGTTCTAAAATCAAAAGTTTAGAAAAATAATTTATTTTTGGCTTCTTGGGACAACTCTCCTTATTGAGCATCTGCCATACACTAGTGTCTGATGAATTATAATTCCTTTCACTTTTAAAGCATTCCTCCCCGTTAGCTATCACAAGCCCTATTTTACAGATGAGGAAACAGAAATTCAGTGAAGGTCGGTTGCCTTGACTGAGGCTGTACAGCCAGTACAGGGAGGGCCGTGATTACAGGTAGATCTCACTGACTTCCCTTCCCGGGGTCACCTGCTTTCTCTCCTGGGGAAGCTGAGTGGGTGAGGGGGGACAGAGTAGCTCATGGAGAGCACCCAGGCCTAGGCCCCATCTGGAGCCTACCTTTCACTAGCTGACTCTCTACGGGCAGCTTTCTTTACCTCTCTGAGCCTTGGTTTCCTCATCTGAGAAAGGAGTAATAGAAGTCGCATTGTTGGCTCGGCGCCTGTGGCTCAACAGGCTGAGGCGCCAGCTACGTACACCTGAGCTGGCGAGTTCGAATCCAGCCCGGGCCCGCCAAACAACAGTGACGGCTGCAACCAAAAAATGGCCAGGCGTTGTGGCGGGTGCCTGTAGTCCCAGCTACTTGGGAGGCGGAGGCAAGAGACTCGCTTAAGCCCAGGAATTGGAGGTTGCTGTGAGCTGTGATGCCACGGCACTCTACCCAGGGCGACAGCTTGAGGCTCTGTCTCAAAAAAAAAAAAAAGAAGTCGCATTGTTATGAGGAGAAAACCCAGGTGCCATGCTTCGATGGTGCTATGACCCATGTCTGCTTCCCAGAGTAGGAAGCCGAACCATGCCGTGGTCCAGTGGCCAAGGACAACCTGACGTCCTCCCAGCTTTCTCGACCTGGGGTGCTGTGAGTCTACACTGTGGTTCTTCAAGGCCCGGCCAGTGGTCCGGACCCCAGACAAGGTTAGGGACCACAGAACTCGGCCTCTGTGTCTCCACCCCCTTGGGACGGAGCCCTCTCCCCAGGCGTGCATGCTCCCACCGGGCAGAAGTTCCCAACCCGGCTGGAGGGTCCTCGCCGAGAAACCTCTTCCCTTCCTCCTCCAGTTTGCTTCAGTAGACATCGACCTCCAGTCTGGGCTGTCTCTTGCGCTTGCCCCTCCAAGCCCAGTTTCTGCCTTTCTCCACCCTCTCGGAGCCCAGGGAGCTGACCTGCGTGAGCAACATCAACATGGCTGATGCTCTGCGGCTTCCTGTTGGGTTCAGCTAGTGGGGTCGCTGGCGGGAGGCTGGAGGAAGGAGGCAGAGAGAGCCGCTCCCACAGGCGGACTCGGCCTGGAGAAAGCTAGATGCTTGAGAGCTCGTGTCCACCCCTTCGAATGAGCTTTCTGGACCCAGAGAAGGAAAGTGACCTGCCAACGGTGACACAGTGTGCAGGCGGCCAACTGATTCTCAGTCCAGTAGATGTCTGTGGGTGGAGAGAGTGGAGAGGCAGCGAGGAGGATGCTGCTCCGGACCCTGGAGGAGCGAGGAGGCTGAAGTGCACTGGTTCCTGTTTTTCCAGGTTCCATCCGCATTTAAAGGGCCCTCCTCAGCCTCCCCATTTGGAGTACTTCTTAACAAGGATTCAGACCAAACACTAAGCACCCCCATCCTACCCCAAGCTGACATTTGGGGACAAACCACAGCTGTCACATAAGACAATGGTGTTGGGAGTCTAGACCATGGGGCCAGTTGGGCAAATTTCTGACTATTGCCGACAAGCTGTGCCAGAGCTTGGTCAAGTGACTTAGCCGTCCGTGCCTTAATTTCCTCTTCTGTAAAATGGGAATAATAAACAGTACCTGTCTCGCGGACATCAGTGAGCATGAAATGAGTTAAGACAAAATTCCAAAGCTGAGTCTGGCTCTCAACATATACCAGTTACTCCCATGACCCTCCCCATTCCCAGGTCAGAGCCACACTGGGAGGGTTCTGGGGCAGCCAGTCCAATCTGCCAGAAAAGAGATGGGAGGCCACAGCTCCCCTCTGCGCCCAGCTCCCTGCCCTACCCTGTGCCCTTGAGGTGTGCTGGGGTGCGAGTGGGGGTGCTTCCTGCTCCCTAGCTCCGCCTCTTCACTGGGACCACCTCCAGATACCACTGTAGCAGCTTCTAGAAATCCCCACAGCCTAGAGCGCAGGGCATAGGCCAGAGTTGTCTCTGTTCCCGTCTGCTTCCCAAGCCAAGAGCTCCCCCACCCCATCATGCCACACGTCTATGCCCCAGGACATCCATGCATTTACCCTGAGCTCCTACAGTGTGCACGTGCTACACGGGGCATTGAGGGGACCTCAAAGACTAGAACCTGGGCCAGGGAGACAGACAAGAAAACAGACAGAGGTCACCCCAGGGTTAGTCCTGTGGGTGCTGAAGAAACACTTGACTCAGCTTGGAGGGCAGCAGGTTGCAGGGCTGTGGGGAAGTACAGCCTTCCCTGGGGCTGGTGGGGGCTATGCAAAGACACAAAACAGCCTTGAAGCTAAGCTGCTTCTTTTATTATTTCAGGCCACAGTCATTAATGGAGCACATGCTCTGAGCCAAACACGGGTCCGGGCACTGTGGACATGGCAGTGACCAAAACAAATGAGGTTCCTGGGCTGATGTTCCAGCCATGGGAGACACTGCAAATGGCTGGTGTTGATGAGCTGAGGAAGGAAGATGGTGGGTGGCAGGTGGATGGCACGGAGCAGGGAGGACGGGCAGGGGCTCTGTGGGAAGAGACCTGGCAGGGAGCTGAAGGAGTAAGAGGGGACCACGTGCCATCTGAAAGGAGGGTGCCCCCGAGGGCAAGGCCTGAGAGTGAGAGTGAGGCAGTCTGGCCCACAGCAGGCAGAGTGGGGCGCTGGGAGTGAGGCAGGAGGGATAGGAGGAGGTGGGCCAGAAGAAGAAGTGGTTTTCTCCTGGGGCCAGTGGGAAGCTGCAGAAGGGTTTAGTGAATGCTCGTGGCTTGTTAATGCCGAACAGCGACCCATATCTCCAGCCATCTCAGGGGGCATCTCTGCTTTACCCACCTCCCAACCCTCTACCACAATGCTGGCCTGAGCCCAAATCTCCACCCGGGAAGTCCAAGCCTCCCCACACCCAGTCCAGCCTCAGCCCAGGGGTTCTCAGAACCGTGCAGGATGGAGACAGGCACCAGCCGTGCCAGGGCCAGTCCCTGCGGCAGGCAGGCAGAGGCACCATGTTGGGGATGTGCCCGAGGTCTGGGGCGATGCCCCCCCGACGCACAGGTCAGACCTGACAGGAGCTAGAATTGGGAACCCTGGGTCCTATTCTGGCCCTGCTATCAAGTCACCTGTCCCCTCTCCAGGCCTCAGTTTCCCCCGTGAGGACACTGCCAGCTCTTCCATACTGCAGCTGCCCACTTTGCCCTCTGTCTCAGGGGCAGACTTGCCTCTGGGTTTGACCTCCCCAGCGCAGCACCCCTCCCCCAACCCCACCCCAGCTTCCCTCCCAGAGCCTCCAGAAGCAACTATTCCATCTTGCTCCTCACCCCAGGGAGGACTGAGGCCTCTTTTAAAGAGCCCCACTCTGGAGACCCACATCTCCCTGGGGCTCCCGGACCCCCGCCTTCCCCTCCTGCCCCACCACCCGTGCTCCTCAGGGCTCCTCTGTCACCGGCTCCGGCTGCAGGAGGGGGCACGGGCCATGTCCACTGGAGGCTCGACCCTATGCTCATTTATTTCAGACATGACCTTTGATTTCTCGGGTAGAGTGTAAATTACATGTCGCCAGCATAAAATATTAAATCCAATTTATACTTAATTATTGATGCTATTATGTATTCTATAGTAATGGCATCAGAAATCTCAGCCCCCACCCGTGCCCAGTAAATAGCTTTTTTGCATTAGAGCCTCCTTGAGGTAAGAAATCTTGCTCCATTCCTCCGTAACCATATGATTGATGATTATGGGGAAGTTCGTAAATAGTCTTCCAGAAATATTTCTCTGGTCGTCCGTAGCTCCAAAGGAAGGGGGGGCGTGCTAATTATCGGGGCGGCCGGGCGGAAGCCGCGCGCCCCACCGCCGTGCAGGTGGGTGGGTTGAGGGCTGGCGAGATGGGCGGTTTAAGCAAAACCATGCTGAGTGGTTTAAGGGAGAGCAAAGCGGGACCACAGCGGTTTTCTGAAGGCTTTAAGTCACATGTAATCTTCACATGGACGTTGGGGTTTTGTTTTTTATTGAAACATTAATAATTCCGGTCTCTTGTAAAATATTCATGATTCCTGTCGCTGCATTCAAACCCACTCTTGGCCGCTGCTTTTAATTTCTAACTCGGCCCATGCAGGCCTCTGCAGTCGACCACCCATTGCTCCCGTGCCATTTATTAAGTGGAGGTAACGGTGGCCATCGGGTGGTCAGAAAAATCGAGCTCAGGGTTTCTCTGCAGCAACCGATCACGAGCCAGAAAGGCCCACGAATAGGGCCGCTGCTGGGCAGCCAGAATGAGCACTTTGGGATGTCAGAGACCTGAGGAGGGAACAGGAGGGATGATGGAAGAAAAAGGGTCTGGGCAGTGGGTTTGGGAAGGGACAGGGAGGGAAAAAGCCCCCCAGATGGTGGGAGAGCATGGTAACAGCTAAGGGTGGGGGGGACAGAAGAACAGAGCCACAACGAATTAAGCCTCGAGGGAGAAAAGACCAGCCTTCCAGCTCCACTCTGCCATCAACTCGCTGTGCAACCTTGGCAAGTGACTACACCTCTCTGAGCCTCAGTCTCGCCTCTGGAAAATGGGCCCTGATCAGTAGACAGGCAGCCAGGGCAGTTACTGTGGTTGCCGGGTAAGCGTTGTATGCAGGTCTTACAGATTTCTGAGCCTTTGGAGACCGAGCCCCTTTTTTGAACAGATAAGGGGCAAGGACCAGAGGGTGGAAGCGACTTGTTTAAGGTCCCACCGCTACTCCCTATGGCTGCTTCCAAACCTGAGCTCTGAAATTCAGATTCTGTAAAAACAAAGTCAACTGTCTGAGCTCATCCCTAGAGCCCACCCCACCCCACCCCACACCACTCCAAAGAGCCTCTATTAAAAGGACTGGCTGCTGTCACAGCTGGGGTCCTACTGCTCCCCCATCTCCTCCCATCAGGCCCCACCCATGGGGGTGGGTGTGATTCCACCCAGGAGCACTCCAGATTTCCCTGGGCTACAGCGCAATAGAGGCCAGAGTCCCAGAACCTTGGCTCTGGCAGCCCCCTCAGCAGGCAGCTTTCTCTGCCCCACAGCTTTGTGTGTGAGGAAACTGAGGCCCAGAGACGTTAAATGACTTAGACACAAAGAGAGAGCCGCACCCCAGCTCTTCAGTCTGCGGGTCTCTGTTGACTCTGCCTGGGGTTCCAGGGGATTGGAGGGTTAGCCCCAGGACCTTCAGCAGGAGTGGCCATAAGGCCTCACACATCTGGGCAGTAGAACCCTCATCTGCTCCAGCCAGAGGTGGCCACCACTTGTGTGTATGTCCCGAGGCAGATCCAGCTCCCCGTGCATCTGTCTATAATCAGAAATGTGTCCATCCACAGCTGGGCATGCTCGGATTCAAATGGCCAGACGGCCTGCATGCAAATCTAATAAGTAAAACCCCTACATCTCCAATGCCAAGTGTCAACACACTGACTGAGGAGCCAGGAAGTACCAGTGTCCCCAGGAGGGCAGGGTCTCCTTGGAGCTCAAGGAGATGGGCAGAGATGTAACTGTCTGGCCCACCCACCCCAAAGGTAGAAGGGTGACCCACAATGCCAGCCATAAAACAGGAGGTAAGCACGGAATCTCCGAAGCGTGAGCGCCCCAACATCCCTGTTGGCCCTGGAGAAAATCATTCGCTCCTTTTTACCCTAAATTCAAATATAACCTCTTATTAGTAATACAGAAAAGCTGGAAAATAAAAGCAAAAACCTCTATAACTTCACCACCAGAGATAAACCCTACCAAAATGGAAATGCACTTCCATTATATTTTTCTGTGTTTAGGCTAAATTTTTCTTTAGGATTTTTTTTTTTTTTTAGCAGAAACAGTAACAGAACATACCCCCCTCCTCACCCCCTCCGGCTTACAAAGCTTACTGGCAGCTGTGGCACTGACATTTCAAAATGAAACACACCACAAATAATAAAAGCTATCTCTTCCTCTTCCTGTGCCTCAGTTTCCTCTCTGGACCAGGAATGATCTCCATACACTTTGTATCCCCGTAGGACCTGTGGAAGAGAGGCTTCTAGAATGGGAGGACACCCCGAGCAGCTCCTGGATTTCTCTTTGATGTTTCTAGTCTGAAAATCAAAGGGATGTGTCCCTTCTGTGGGCCCAGCCAGCAGGCCTGGATCCTTGAAAAAGCAGAGGCCTGAGGTCTGTGTGGCAGGCAGACCTGTGGGATCTCATGCGAAGACTCAGAGTCCAGACAGTGGCCCAGAGGTGTCTAAGAGTTCAGGGAGAGGCGCTGGCAGACATGAGGTCTACTTCAGGGTTCGCTGGTCACCAGCTGTGTGACCCTCAGCTCGTCGTTTCCCCTCTCTTGGCTTTATCTGGGGAGCTTATTAAAAACAGAGCTCTCTGGGGGATTCTGGTTCTGTAGGTCTGAATAGAATAGGCCCTAACCCACTAGCCCAGGGTTTGCTTTGATTAGAGGGAGCAGACCCTATGTAAGAGTGTGATCCAAGCTAAATTAAAGAAAAAAGTATAATTTCCTGTGGTCATACACGGGTGGAGATCAGGAGCAAGTGTCTCTTTACAGAGAACACGTAGGACTCACCTGCTCTGTTCAGAAAAGAATTGGAATCTGGGGGCCATTGGCCAACAGCTCAAGATGGGGAGAAAGAAACAGAAGGAACACAGGTTCTCCAATTGGGAATCAAAGGAAGGACAGTGCTGACGGGAAATCTCTGCTTATAGGTTGTGGCACAGACATTTCTAAAAGCATGACATCTGGGGTTGACTTTGAAATCGGTCCCTGTCCTGTGCTGGAATTATCCCCTGCTACCCTCTGATTTTCAGGAAATACCTGCTGAACACACATTTTGTGCTGGGGAACTTTGGGAGAATGGAGGCAGAGGGGTGGTAAAAGAAGAAGCCGTCTAAGAAGCCAAAAGTAAGTCAGGAGCAAGTGGCAGTAGGAATGTCTAAGGCCACAGCACAGAATGACACCAGATGAGGTTAAAGCAAATAACCTCTTCCCTAAATGTACCAGAGCAGAGGATAGGGACCCTCAAAAAGGGAGGAGGGACCTGTTCTTGATGTATCCATTAAGAACGGGTTTGATTGCATATTGAAAAACCCAGTAAGAGTGATCTAAACAAGGTAAAGGTTTATTTTTCACATTAAGTCAGAAAGTAGGAGTCCAGATGTTGTTGTTCTGCAATGTCCTCAATGTCCCCAGCTCTTTCTAACTCTCTCCCTCACTACCCTTAGCATGTGGCTTCCATCCTCATGGTTGCCTCATCTTCCAAAATGGCTGCTGGTGCCCCAGTCATCAGGTCTGCATTCCAGTTCTGAAGAAAGAAGAACAGGAAAAGCATAAATGGCATCTATAAACCCCCCTTAAGAGAGTTCCAAATAGTCCCACCCAACAACGTCCACGGGGCCACCAATTTAGTCATATACTTATGATTTAACCATAATCAGCTATAAGGTAGTCTGGAAAATGTGATCTTTTAACAGACATAGGGCTGCTCTGAGTTAAATTAACATTCTGTTACTAAGAAAGGACCAGGCAATTAGCAGTCTCTGACAGAAATAGTTCCCCTTGGAGCAAGCAAAAATCTGTTTCCCTTTGACTTCTACCTGTGGGTCCTTGTTGTTGCCCTTTGGAACAACATCCATAACTATACAGACTCTTTTCTAAATTACAGACTTCTTCTGAATCTTCTCTTTCCTCTTTCCCAGGTTAACTGTTACAGATTCTTCAACCACTTCTCAGGACACAAGCGGAGTTAAGTTCTAAAGACGTCGCTGATTCCACAGACGCTCACAGTGTACTTCCACATGCCCTCAACATAGAGACATGAAACAGACGCTCGGGCCGGGCCCGCAGTCCACTTGGTCAAGGCGCAGGTCCTCTCCGGGGTGCTGAATCTTGACGCCGGAGGAAGGATAATGTGGAAGCTGAGTGGAAGCCTCTCTGGAGGGACAAGGAGTCAGCTAAGAAACAAGTGAGGGGAAGAGCACCCCAGGTGGCGGGAACAGCAGGCACGAAGGCCCAGAGTCACCAGAAGTGACAGGGAGAGGGGGGCAATTCAAGGAACTGAAACAAACCGAGATATGGCTGGAGCCCCAGGAGGAGACGGGCTCACGGCAAGGACCTTCCCATCCAGTGTAACCTTTGGGAGTCTGCTCAACCAGCAAGGCTCCACCTGTCCTCCCCGACACCTAGCCTGGTCATGGTATCAAAAGGAAAATTAAATTATTTTGGGACGATTTTGTTGCCATCAGTCATCACTTTCAGCTGCTATTCACTAGTCTGTTCTAAAATGTTCTACCAACTCAATACGGTGCTTCATGGTTGGTCAATGAGTTCCCAGAATCGGACGTATTCTTCTTTTTAAAAGATGATATAAAAGCCCCCATCATCCCCTCACTGGCAATTTTCTAACAGCTGTTTTAGGGTTGACAAAGGCTGTTGTGGGGTGACTTTGGAGGTTCTTTCGGGGCTTGAAGATCTGAGTTTTTTTAAAGCACCCTAGTGTCCTGTGGTGTTCTCACCTATCTTGGGTTGCCATTTCTTCTTAACCATATTTGGTCTCTAAGTTGCCAAGAAACCATGCAGAGAAAACCAGTGTGGTTTGGGTCAAGCCCCAACAGGGTGTAGACAGCAGCCACACTACTTCCTTCTTCCTCTAAGTTTCCTGCTGCTGTCTGAGCCCAGAGCAGGCCTGGAGTAAGTTTCGCAGCCCCCGCCTGCACCAGCCCCCAGCCTCCACCTGGAACCTCTCCCTGACACTGGGCGGGGGGCTCTTTCTGTAGGAAACTGGCCAATCAATGACCATAGAGGCTATTGGGGGAAAGGGGGAGCACAGAGAGGCCTCCATGGAAAGGCAGCAAGAAATGGCTCCGCAGAGACCAAAGAGAGGAGGTATCCTGAGCCTGGCAGAGAGCGAGGAAGGCCCGGGTTCGATTTTAGGAGGCTGATCGTATTACATAGTGGTAGAAAATGCCAATACAAAGTTGCAAATATTAAAGGTCTGTTTCAAATATCTACATAGAGCTAATTTCACACCCTAAAAGTTACACTGCAATTTAATTGTGATATGCCCAGGATTGCTCCAGGATCAATCAAAGTCAATGCCCGTGAATTTCTAGTGTCCTCGCCAATGAGCGGGAGTCCTCCCCAACATCTGTCCCAGTCCAGCCCTTGTGTCATGGGTGTATAACCTCATGTGAGGAGATTATCAGAAATGAATGGGAGGCTTCCCAAAGGTCTGTAAGGACAGACCACACTCTTGAGTAGTGGTTCTTAACCAGAGGGATTTCATCCCCCTGGGGACATTTGGCAACAACAGGAGACATTTTTGATTGTCACAACAGTACGGGGTGCTATTGGTAGGTCATGGGTAGAGAACAGGACATGCCCAGGACACCCCCACTACAAACAATGGCCTGATACAAAACGTCGATAGTGCCAAGGTTGAGAAACCCTGCCCTTGAGTGAGGCTTCACTAGATCCCCTCTGCCAAAGCCTAAAACTAAACCTTGACAATAGCCACAGGAAAGAAAGTATTTGGAGGTTGAGTCCAACCAAGTCTCCTCCTTAAAGTGAGTAAAAGTGAGGGAGCAGGCTCAGAGAGAAGGGGGGTCTCAGCCAGGTTTCCTTGCACTATATCATCGCAGTTCCACACCGACACAGGTTCAAGGTGATCAGTAACCAAGCTGGCTCATTGAACAGAAATAAACAACCTTCAGAAGATAACAGAATCCAGAGTCTTTACTATGCACCAGCCAGAATCTACAGGCAAAAATTAACTGATGCACAAAGAAACGGGAAAATGTAACCCAATCTCAGCAGAGAAATAGAAACTATTTTTAAAAGAACCCCGTGGATGTCCTAGAACTGAAAAGAAAATAGCTGAAATGGAAAAATTCACTACCTGGGCTTAACAGCAGATTGGAGATGGAAGCAGAAAGGGTCAGTAAACTTGAGGACAGATCAGTAGAAATTACCCAAGATGAAGAACAGAGAGATAAGTAAAGATTGAAGAAAAGAGCCCCGGGGACCATGGGGTCAATCAAGATCACGCTGGCTAACATATGTGTGATCGGAGTCTGGGAAAGAGAAGTGAGTGAAAGCGGGGCAGAAATGTTAGGACATAAGGGCTGAGATTTTCCCAAATTTAAGGAACATTTCCAAGGGTCCACAGAGAGAAGGGCTGGGCTTGGAATCTGGATCTTGCAGATCAAAGGACAGGTTCTATCCTCTGCGGCAATGCCCCACAGGGACCACCAAGGTCCTGTCCAACCCTGAATGCCAGTGATCCTATGAGTCTCGTAGTGAAGGAGCAGGCTCAGAGAAAGATGAGGGACCCCACCTGATATTCTCATACCGTCATCTCATTTCCATCCCCTGCTGTTGTTCATTTAGCCTTGAATCACTGTTTCCAGCGTCAGCATGATGTCATCCTTTCTGGAATCGGAGTGAGTAAAATTTGGTCACAAACATGCACAACCCAAAAAAGGACATTCTCTTTCCAATTCCAATGAGGAGAAATTGGTGACTTACAAACTGACCCAGACCCCCAGGCAATGGCTGCAGCTGGAGGGTCACTTTCTTGTTGCCATGTCCTGACCCTGATCTGAGCCAGGTACAGCCCTGGGCTCTGTGGGAAGTGGGGTACAAAGAAACCCCTGATACAAACACACAGAGCTTAGGGTACAGGTGGACATGAAAGCACATGGGCCCTATGCGGAAATCAACACACGACATGGATAATACAGGAGGCCAGAAGGGGCAGAGACAACCTCACAAGGCATCTGGAATTTACTTTGGTCTTTTCCTCCATTTGCACATTCAGGTTTTCATTTTCAAACCTTTCTTGAACACCTACTATAGACCAGACCCTACGGCACTGACAGAATTTGAGTAAGTAGAGAGAAAGATGGCAGGAAAACACGCCTACATTTCGAGAGTGAAGACTGAGCTGCCTGGCTGGAGAGCAAGGCATGTGTTCATTCATTCATTCATTCTGCACTATGGAGGTTGAGTGCAGAATTCTGCACTATCTGTTAGGCACTGTTCTAAGGGAATATGGCTGGAGAGATCTGGGACCATAGAAAGGGGGGCCTTAGCCCCAGGCGATGTCTTTGGGACTTTCACAGGCCTGGGGAGCCCCAGCATGTTCCTGAGTGGTGGACCGGTGGTGGCAGCAAGCTAGCAAGGGCTGCACCTGAGTGGGGCCCTTGCTTTGGCTTTCAAGGCGGCTCCCACTTACAAGCCCAGCCCCTCTGCAGTGCCCAAGGTTCAGGCAGGACTGGCCAGCTGGCTTGTGGCTTCTTCTCCTCCACAGGGGGCTTGGCACACAGTCCAGAGTCAGAGACCTCACAGACCACACCTTACCCATTCACTCATCACCCCAATGAATGGGCTGGAGGAAGCGACCGTCTTATTTCCACACCCACCTCTCTGAACCTGCCTAACCCCAAGAGCTGAGCCAGACAGAAAAGGTGATGGCGAGGTCTCAAGAACCTTCTGAGGGGTTGGAGCTGGGGCGTTTGGGATTAGAGGCACCGAAATGGAGGGGTACAGGAAGGACCTATGGAGATCTAAACTTGAAATTCAGTGCCTTTGTCACCAAAGCTGGTGGACTAATGGTGGCATCTCAGGCCCACAGAGTTGGACATTGTCAGGCAGACCATCGAATCTATCTTTTTTCTATACACATTGAGGGGGGCACAAAACAAGAAATGATTACAGAATGCAGCCGGGGCCGACAGGGATGGGCACTGAAGCCATCTGTTGGCTACTTCTTGCTCCTTGGTCTGTACCCGCAGACTGTGGCTTCCCCCTGCTCCACAGCACGGCGTGGAGGTCTGGACTCCTTTTGCTCAAGTCCTTTCCAATTGCTGTTGACACATTCACCACTTGTTTCCTGTTCGGCCAGGGCCACTCCAGGCAGGGTGTGGTGGGGAAGAAGAGCTTTGGTCCCTGCCGTCTGCACACAGTCCCAGGGTCAGAGACAGCCTACAGCCATGGCTTCTTCTCTTCCCCTCTCCGCCAGCAGAAACTCCCTGCCTCCTATCTCTGGTCCAGCTCGAGGGACACCTCTCGAGACAGGCTCCGGTGTGCACAGGGAGATATTCACCCCCACATTGCTGTGGGAGATTTGTTAGGCCAACACAATAGAAGATCATGCCAGCATTGAACGTGAGATTGTCAAAGAGTACTTAGTGACAATGGATAACTGTTCATAATACACACTAAGTCGGTGCTTCTCACACTTAAGGAGCCACAGGGCCACCTGGAGGGCTTGTTAAAGCACAGACTACAAGCTGGGCCCAGTGGATGCACCTGGAGTCTCCCTACGCAGGATGCTGAGGCAGGAGGATAGCTTAAGCCCAGAATTCAAGGCCAGCCTGGGCAACATAGCCAAACCCCACCTGTAAAAAAAAAAAATAATAATAATAATGGATTGCTGGACCCCACCCCAGTGTCTCTGACTCAGTGGGTCTGGGTAAGGGTAGGAAAACAAGAATTTACATTTCTAGCAGGTTCCCAGGTGATACTGACAGGATATACTGCATGGATAGGTCATACTTTAGGAACTCTTGCACTAAGAAATAAAAAAGAAAATTCAAAAATATATACAGTATGATATCATTGTAGTTAGTATATATATATGACTAAAATGCTGTAGTGTATATATATATATGACTAAAATGCTGATAGAAATTATTTCTTTCATGAGACTGATTTCAGGTTTTTTGTACTTTTATTTTTTATATGTTATTGTATTTTCCAAATAGCCCCTGATAAATTCAACTTATTTTTGTAATCAAAGAAAAACACTCAAGTGCTTCCTTCATCAGACCTCCCAGGTTTTTCCCAATGAGAATCCACTGCCCCTCCTGTCCTCCACACCTGCTGATGCCCTGCTGACCTCTTCCCCCAACCCTTCTCCACCTTGAATTTGGGTTAAGCTACCCCATCAATATTTGCCTCAAGTAGGAACTCCAGCTCAGGCCCCTCCCTCTCCCTCAGAGCCCAGCAAAGCACCCTCCAGCCACCCAAAGCCAATGGGAACTCAAGGATCATGGGGTGCTCTCGAATGAACATGGATCCCCCATCCAATGGATCTTAGTCAAGCCTGAAGCCTGAATTCTTCCACTGCTTGGCTGCTGCCTGGCCCCTACCATGAGTTCTGGAACAGCCCTGCTGCCACCAGCGTGACTCTCTTAGCACCTCATATCATAGAACCCTCCCCAATTGGCTCTACACCAAGTGCCCTCCCCCACCATGGAGCATCCTGGTTACTGTGATGGTCATTGATGATGGCACCATTGTCTTACAAGTCCCTGGGGGCCTGGAGATGTGACTTCCTCAGACATGAAAACACAGTTAGACAACCACACAATTGTCCTAATTCTGACCGTGCCAGTAACATAACCTTATACAAATAAACTTTGTACCACTGCATCTCAATATGCTCACTTGTCCTAGAATGGGATCATTAGAGAAAAGTCAGCGAATACCTGACACTCAGGATGCTTCCCCTCAGCCTGACCCTGGCAGACATTGCTAATCAATCATAGCATCCTATCACACAGAGCCACCATGTAGCCTCAGAATTCTTCTTAAACTATGCTTCAAGTAGAGTGCTCCAATCTAAGCAAATATTCAAGATAAAATCTATTAAAAATTATAAATAATCTTTTTTAATTAGTAAAGGAGCACATTAAATTCAAGAAGGGGGTAGAGGGAAGGAGCATGGTAAGCTCTCAGTACAATGTAGGGGTATATGGCACACCTCCTGGGTGAAGGGCTCAGCTGCAACTTGGACTTTCCCTAACAAACACAAACAATGTAACCTAATGGCACATACCATTATATTAATCTGAAATTTTAAAAAAATTATAAAGATAAAAGGGATTTCTCATTCCCGACCTAGATCATTCCCTATTTCCCTGAGGCCTAGAACAGGGCTCAGCTGAATGCCCATAGTCAATCTTTGAAGTGAACTCACGTGGATACAAACAAGCCGTCACAGGTTATCATGAAAGTGAAATCTTTGGTAACCACCAACCATCATGTACCAACTCCAGACCAACTACCTCCTCCTTCCAGGATCCCTGGCCATTCAGTTGGTGCCCTCTGCTGTCCATTCTTCTGTACTGCATGAGCTTCCCATTCCAGCACTAAGCAACTGTGAAAACTGAGGCGAGAAGGATGCCAGGGCCACCACAGCAAGCCCAAAACTCATTGTGATAACTTCCTGGGGTGGCTTTGGGTGCCATCAGCGGCAGGTTCAACTAAACACCAAGAGGTACTGTTTAGTCACTTGGAGCTTTGTTTTGTCCCCTTCCCTCTTCGCCTATCTCCTCTGAGAACTCTCTGGTCTGATTATCTCACATCTCAGCTGATAAGATTGAGGCCAAGTAAGAAGAGAGGACGGGTTCAAGGTCACATAGCCAGTCAGATCAGACCTCAGGTCCCCACACTCCCAGCTATAGGCTTTGGACACACCAAGCAGCCATTCTCTTCTCCAAGATGAAGAAGAAGCTGTCCTGGACGTAGAGGCCTCAGGTTTCTCCAAGGACATCATCCATTTGCTCTTTGGGGTGGGGAAATGGGGTGGGTCTGCCTAGAGCTGAGGAGTTAGAGGGCCCCAAACTCTCTGGGAGCTTCCTGCCATCTCTTTACCAAGATCTGCCTGGTCTGGCCTCCACCCACCTCTCTGAGCTCAATCCTCCACCTCTGCCCCCCATTCACTCTGCTCCAGCCACGGTGGCCCCAATCCCACCTCAGGGCCTTTACATTTGCTCTGGCCTTTCGTGGGACCTCCTGGATATTCACATGATTGATTCCACCTATTGTTCCTCCGGCATGATCTCTGTCAAGAGATCTTCCTTCACTGCCAGAAGGAGCCCTCCACCCTCCCCAGGGGCTCTGTGTGACAGCTCCCCCGCCTCTGGCCTGGGCACACAGGAGGCACTCAATAAACACTTTCCACTTAATGAATAAATTAAGGGCTTGAAAAGGAAATATGAAAGGAGTCCTAAATAGAGAATCAGTGGCCACTTTAGCTTCAGGGTGACCTTGGGCAAATTGCAGCCTCTCTGAGCCTGAAATGTCCTGATTCTAAGGTCCTTTCATGCTGAGACAGCACGAGGCTTTCTGAGCAGGGATATCTCAGAGCTACGCCACCATGCGGCTGTGTCCTTCAGACCTAGTGAGGGGCACACGGATTCCTCCTGTTTCCCCTCTTTGTGGTTCCCTCCACCAGTTTCAAGTCCAAACCCCTCAGAGAAGCCAAGCTAAGCAGACAGCCCCCATCCCCAAGGGCCACTAGCCCTCGGGTGGCCTCCAGGGTAATCACGGCCAGCTGAGCTGCACCATCCTGTCCCCAGCCTCCTGTTCCGGAAGCTGGAGCCACTGAGCAGCTGCCCACACGTGGCTGTTGGATCAGAGGAGAGGGAGCCTGGGCCCCGGGGCCAGCCAGGGTCAGCTCTGCCTGATGGCCTTGCTGGAGAGCCCAGATGTGCAGGCTGGGCCAGGCTCACTGAAGCTTCAGGGTCCAGCTGTCTCCCTGCCAGCCTAGGGGAGCAAGAAGCCACAGCCCTCAGGTCAGAGGTTGTGCATAGACGGTGGTTAGCAGACTCCTTCCCGGCCATCTCCTTACCAAGATCTGCCTGGTCTGGCCTCCACCTACCTTTCTGAGCTCAAGCATGTCAGAAAAGGGACCTACTGCTCAGTGGAGAGAGCTGGGCTGAGCTGCTGACAGCTGCTGAGGCTGACAGGCAGGAATGGGGGCTGGGGCCAGAAACCCAAAGGGGCCTCCTGGGGCTCAGGTGGGGCTTGGCCATTAGGCCTGGAAAACAGACACAGACATCTACGCTCTGCTCCTAGGGACCAGGCTGTCCCTCTGCCCTTCTTGAGGGCCTCCTCAATGACAACAGCATGCTGGCACCAAGTTCCTAGATTACCCCGGACAGAAACTGCTTTCAGGCAGGAACCAGACTGGATGGGCCACTAACTAATTCATGCTAGGGTGTCAATGACTACAGGTAGATTAAGAGCTTTAGGTAAAGGCTCCTGAGTTCAGAGCCCTCCGACACATTATCACAAGAAAGCCAGGCAGAAAGTGAAATGAATTTTAGTTTTAAGTGTGCGTGTGTGTGTGTGTGTGTGTGCACACGTACATGTAGAGAGATTGAGAGAGAATGTCTATTCAACATCTTTTAAATGTTCTGCTCAGAATCTACACTCCATCCAAGCCAGGTCCTCTCCCCAGAGCCCCCAGCTGCAGAAGGCCACACCACGGGCTCATCTCCCTTTCCCATCCTTAGGTATCTCCCAGAGATTTCACCTCCTAACCACCTCCAGAATCTGATCAAGCCCTTCTCTCCCGAACAGTGGCAGTTGTGGGTTTCCACACACAGGCACAGGCCTTGCCAAGATCACAAATGGGGGTGTCAGTCCCTGCCCTCCCCTTCTCTTGTCATCTCTGCTCCATCACTCCTAAGGGTAGGGTGTGGACACGTGTGAGTTCCAGCCACATTCCCTCAAAGGACTGCGTCTTTGCCACCCTCGGACCCACAGGTGCACAAACCAGTAGCCAGTCTTCCCCCTGGGGCACTGGAAGGAGGAAGAGGCTCCTTCCTGGTTGGGTAGGAGCCCCAGGAGGCAAGTGCCCTTGGCCCATAGACTTGTCTCTCCCATTAGGAGAGGTGTGGACCGAAGAGCAACAGGTTCCTCAGAAGTGCAAAGCCAGCGCAGGGTCCAAGGGTGGTAACTGTCTCCACCTCTGCTCTGACCTCCCCTGCCAATCTCTTCCCTGTTACAGGCAGCAGAAGGAATCTAATAGGCTCATGTTACACTCCTTCAATGGCTCCCATTGGTCTTAGGATAAATGTGTTTCTCAAGTTACACCAATGGGAGCCTTAGGGCCCAACCCCTGCCAACCTCTCTACTCTTATTTCTGATCATGCCTCCCCTCCCTCTCTGCCTACTCCAGACACACCGGCCTTCCTTCAGACACTCGTCCTGGCCCAGTGGTCTCACCCACAGACCTCTGCACATGCTATTCCCTCTGCCTGGAATGCTCTTCCCTCTCCACCTGGCCTAGTTCACTCCTCCACATCTTTCAGATCTTGGCTCTACAGTCACCTCCACAAGGACCATTTCCAGGATTTCCCCACCTGCAGCATCTTCTTCCCCGGTATAGGCTCTCATGGTTCCGTGTCCCTCACTCACGTTGGAGGCAACTTGACCTTGGCTTGTGTGATGATTTGATTCATGTCTTTCTCTGCCTGCTAGGCTGAGGGCGCTGTGTATTCAGAGACCTGTTTTTGCATTGTCACCTGGGACAGACATTAATAGCTGGCATTTATTGAATGCTTACCATGTACCGGGCATGGTGGGCTTGGTGGTAAATGTTTTCCGTGCATTTTCCCATTGAATCCTCTTACAACCCTATGGCATACATACTGCTGTTATCTCCATCTTGCACATGAAGAAACAGAGGCACCAGGGGTTAAGAAATTGCCAAGGTCACATTTAATAAGTGGTAAGACCAGGATCCACCCAAGGCAAGGTTGTACTAGAGTCCGCGGGCTGCACTTCTCATCTGCTGCCTCCCTCAGCACTGGGGTCTCCATTGCACACACTCTGTGCATATCTTTAGATGGACAGAAAGACACACACACACACACACACACCCATCTGGAAAAACATGCACCAGAATAAGAACAGATGTAGTTTTTGTTTGGTGGGATTATGGACGTTTGTTTTCATCTTTCACCTACTGTATGTTCCAATTTTTCTCCACTAAACAAGTAATTGTTGATGCCTTTAAGACAGAAAAACTTAAAATCTCTTTAACTCTTACAAAGATAGAAAGAATGAAACAAAATTGGGGTGTTCAAAGAATTGGCATTGCCGTTCCTTTCCCTTCCAGCCCTACCTTGGTAGAAGATGCGAAAGCTTTTTCAGATGTAAAGTCCTGGTGGCATGAGAATGTAGGTGCTGGCTTCCAACAGACTGAGGTCTCTGGCTGTCAGCTCTCCCTGTGTGGCTTGGAGCCAGTGACTTAACCTCTCTGACCTCAGGGGCCTCTTCTGTAAAGCAGAGTCCTACCATCTACCCCACAGGACTGCTGACAAGACCGGGGAGAAGGGACATACATGATCCAGCACAGAGCTTAGCACATAACAGGTGCTCAAGAGATGGTGGCCGTCAGCTGACACCTGCCTCAGGAACAGGCAGGAGGCGGTGTGGACACCTCACTGAGCCCAAGTTCCCATCCCGGAAGCAGTGGCATCCAGGCATTCAGCTAAGCCCTTTGTGAGCCATAGTGCTGGCCTGTGGCCCCTACTGTGTCATCTCTCTGGGTCTGACAGCTTAGCTGGCCAGTTAATGACACTGGGAAGCCTGAGATGGCCCTGAGGTGAGCCACAGGTGGGACCCAAGGACACAGGCCACCCAGACAGCTGTTTTCATGCGCACCCCACGGGGAGCGGAGAATCCCCCCACACACCACATCCTTACCATCCCTCCCCCAGAGGGACAGAGGGGAGGTTTTCTTCACCCAGGTGGAGACACCACATCAGCTTCTGGGCACTGCGGTTTGGGGATCAGCTCAGGGGATTCTCTTCCTCGGGAGAAAGACAGAGTGGGGGAGAGAGTGAGGTGGGGAGCAGCTGCCCTGAGGCCCCCCATAGCTCGGCTGGTATTCACTTTCTGCCACAGCCTTGAATACCATCAGTCTCAGAAGGAATTTCCAAGAAGATCGAAATTTGAGGAAATCCAAGTTTCACTAGTCACAGCTGCTGTAATGTAGTCCAGGTGACAGTTGGTATGGCTGCGTCTCCCCCCAACCCCCGACGCCTTTCGCCCTCCACAGAGGCAAGTACACAGAGGGGTGTTTGCGGTGGTCACCTCTTCTCCCCGGTCAGCTGAGCCGCGACGGGGAGGTGGCAAGAAGGCCGCACACAGCCTCTGGCCGCCTAGACCACAGGCTGAGGGAGAGCCCAGGAGCCACGCTGTGCACAGCTGTCTTCGCTGCTCCCCGCTCCTCGCTCCGGTCCCACTGGGATCTTTGCAAGTGATAACAGAAGCTGTGTGGAATGCCAGAGAGCACGGGCTAGGAGCGTGACACGCTCACAGACAGCGAGACCTTGGAGGAGTCATTTTACTGGCAAAACACGCAGGAGTCAGAGGGCCCGGGTTGGAATCCAGTTCGCTCTGCCACTCCGCTCTGTGGCCTTAGGAGAGTCACTGAATCTCTCTGAGCCTCGGTTAGGAACAGTATTGGCTCATGGCACTGTTGTCAAGAGCTAAAGGAAGTACCGTGTTCGGAGGATGTGAGCCCAGAGCCGAGATACCACAAGAACTCAATGAGTAACACAATGGGCCTCAGTGTCCCCACCGTCCAACTGGGATGGGGTTCCAAAGCTGCAGTAGATAAATAAGCACCTTCAGCTCCTCAAAAAGCCGGTCCTACAGATGTATAGTGGTCCTCAAAGAGGGGTCTGCGGAGACACGCTGAGGTGCAGCAAGTAGCACCAGGCATCCTGTTGTGGGGTCCAGCTCTGGGGTGGGAGAGAGAACTGCTAAGGTGCAAAGCAGACTCAGGTGATGGGACTTATATTTTGTTTGCCCTTCTGTGGGTCTACACCAAGCTGAACCATGCCAGCGGGCTGTCCCAACATGCCTTCCTCTCCATCATCAGATCAGGAAGAGTTTTCACGCCCCCATAAGGGGGGCATAAGCTGGTTCTGTTCAATCCCAACCAAGTTTGGGGACAAGGATAGGGATTGGCGCTTGCCTTTCACCCTATCCATCACCCGCACTAAGTCCTACCTGCCCCCGTGTCTTGGGACATGAGTATCCCAGGATGTAGAGGGGGACTGTCCCCAAGGTCAGAGATGGCATCACGCAAGCTGTATGGTCAGTGGGTGATGCCCCTGCTGCCTTCCATGAGAAGATACCACCCCAGCCACATGTGTTCGCAGAGACTCGGCCATCTGCAGCCACAGACTCAGCTCCACTCAGCATCCTAGTGTCTGCAGCAGACAGTTCCCAGAGACACGGGCGTGGGCCTGACTCACAGCCTCTCCAGGGCCAGCTCCCTGCCCCACTCGCCACCAACCTCTCTCACTCTGTCTCTGACCTTTTCACCTATCACTGGGAATAATTTCTTGTCTAACTTTTTGTAACTCAAAGCCAGGAATTGGTTCCTTTTCTCTCTGCTTTTCTGCTGGGTCTCCCTTTCCCTACAATGCACAGAAAAAACGCAACCAACTGCAGGGAAGGGTCAGGGGTAGGAGGAAACAGCAGAATCCAAAACCTCTCGGCTACCAGTTCAAAACACAGTCTCCTGCTACACGGGAGAACCAGCCTGCGTGTGGTCCCGAATACGATACTCCACCACCAGGCACACCTGGGCAACCGTGTCGTGGGGACGATTTCCCTTTGAATAAAGGCACAGCTCGTGAAGACTCCCATGTGGACAGCATATACCTTCCCGCTACCCTGCAGTGGTGATTAAGAAGTAGGGGTGCGGCAGACACTATTGGTCGTCTGTCTGCAGCCAACCTGCCTCCGTCACAGAGGCCGAAAACGGCAGCTGGTCACTTTCCCAGCTTCCCTTGCAACCAGAGATGGACATGTGACCCAACTTTGGCCAATGGGACCAGAGAGGAAGTTGACTGAGGTGACTTCTCCGGTTTTCCTCTCTGGTTTAAACAATTTTTTAAGAGAGGAGAAGACTTCCTTCCTGCTCTTGGAGGAGGTGTGAAGACTGTAGCTGTGGCAGCCATCTGCAACCACAAGAGAAGCAGCCAGCAGACAAACGCCAACACTTGGAAAGCACTGGGTCCCTGATGACATTGTTGTGCCATGCACAATCCAGACTCTCTGCTCAATGAGAGGCGTGTTCTCACAGAGGAAGCCTCTCTTAGTTCAGTTACTTGCAGCCAAAAGCTGCCTAACTTGCACCGAAAGAGTATTTCAGAATCCTTTTAGGTCCGTGCTAGTCAGAGCTCTTTCGTTTGCAAGTAGCCACAGGAATCCAACATAAATGTGCTTAACCAAACAGGGCAATTTTTTTTTTTTTGAGACAAAGTCTCATTATGTCACCCTCCGTAGAGTGCAACCTCAAACTCTTGGGCTTAACCGATTCTCTAGCCTCAGCCTCCCGAGTAGCTGGGACTACAAGCGACGGCCACAATGCCCGGCTATTTTTTGGTTGCAGTTGTCATTGTTGTTTAGCAGGCTCGGGCTGGGCTCGAACCCGCCAGCCTCAGTGTATGTGGCTGGCGCACTACTGACTGAGCTACAGGCACCCAGCCAAACGGGGCAATTTTTAAAAATTAATATACATGAGTGCCTTCTGAAACTCAGCAGAAATATGACCAGCAGAAATATGACCAGCAGAACACTTGGAGCCAGGGATCTAAGACCGCCGAGATTTCCTCTCTGACTCTCATACTACATCCCTCTGTTTCAAGGTAATAAATTCTCAGAAGTCTTATTACAAAAGGTCTGATTGTTTGGGATTAATGTATTAAATTTAATTTCAGTATGCCTTGAGAAAAAAAAATGAATACATTTCTTAGCTTTAAAACAGATTTATTTTGCAGAAGGGCTTTTCTTTTAACCAATTCATACTGTGAATCATTTTCCTCTAGAGCTCTCACCATGGGCCCATAAGGACCTGGAAACATAGTTTCCTTTTTTGAATGCCCACCATGTCACATGCTGGATATGCTGTATGTGGCTAATGTTGAGAGATCTTCTGGAGACCACATGAAGAAAAGAGTTCTCCCCAGTGTCTGTAAGGAAGCCAGTGCCTGGGAGGTGAGGCTCACTTCCAGGGAGAACTTCATCTTCTGACAGGCAGAGAACCTGCTGCTCTGGTTTCCTAACATGCGTTCAATATTTGGGTTCAAATCCTCTGTCGGATACCAATGCAGGAAGAACCTTCAATGGCATGGGAACTCCAAGAACCTATCCACACAACCTTTTGAGTGCTGTGTCAGTAAGAAGGAAAAGTTTATGGGATTCTTTTCGAGTTTGCCTCTTGCATGTTTAAAAGCAAAGGTCAATTTTTGAAAAAGAAAATGTGATCAGAATAGTATCTAAAGCAGCGGTTCTCAACTGTGGGTCGCAACCCACAGGAACTGTGTTAAAGGGTTGCGGCATTAGGAAGGTTGAGAACCACTGCTCTAAGGTGACACATGAAATATAAGAGTGAAGGTGAATGTTTACGAGCGGACATCCAGTGTCACACATGTATGGTTTGCGAATTTGTGTTTTTAAAAATCTTCTCTGGTGATTCTGGAACAAGAGGCATCACTGCATAGGTTGTGAGTACCTTGAGGATAAGACCCAGGTCTGACACATCTTTGAGCCCTTCGCATATCTGTGACTGGCACCTAATAGGTGTTTAATGAATGACCGCTGAGTCCATGAATAAGAAAGAGTAAAGATGAGAATGCAGAAGTGGAGGAAGATTTTTCTGCAAGATCTTTCTCAACCATAGAATAGTAGAGAAGCTGCTTCTACTTCTCTTGGGGAACCGCCCCTCAAGGTGGGAGATGGGGACAGAGAGACTGGGGGTGCAGGCAGGAGCGCAAAGGATGCTGAGCTGAAGTCAGGGCTCGGCCCAGGCAGAGCACCTCCTCAGAACCCCCAGCCCACGGGGAGGCTGCTGCCCTGCTCTAGGCCCCCAGGAGAAAATGCATTTGTTTACTTGACCTGAATGACATGTTCATTGATTTCTCTGGAGCGGTTCATTCATAAAGGCAAATCAAGCTCTCCTCCTGGGAGTGCCCACGGCCTTTTAATAAGCTCCCCAGGGGGTGACTTCTCAAAATGAGTTGCTGATGAGCCAGAAATGGAATGTGTCAACCCAGTTTGATCTTGCTGGTCCAGGGCTGCTGAGCAGCTGTGCAGGAGATGACTCAGGGGCCTGGGCCAGCCCAGCAGGCAGAGCACAGGGCAGAACTGGAACGCACCCAGCTGTTTCACACTCAGCAGCATCCAGACAATTATGGCAAAAGCCATTGGTTGCTCCGTTTTTCTGGATCAAACTTGCATTGCCTTTAGCTTCAGCAGATGGGGTAGAATGTGATGGGTGGAAATGGACGGAGGGAGTTTCTTGAGTAAATACCTGTACACAGTATTTTACTGTTGGGTAAACAGAGGCCCAGAGAGGAGACGGGACCTGCCTGAGGTCACACAGCCAGATGCCTTCTGCAGGGTTTACACTTCACAAGCAGGCGTGTTTATGTCTCTCCTCTCGCTCAGTCCCTGCAACAAACCTGAGGTAGGCTTTGGTACTTTGTCATTTTGTTGTTATTTAATTACAAAATTACTTCTTATTATGTTTAAATTTGCCTTTCCCCTCTACCTCCACATTCTATTTTAGGAAATAATTTCTTTTCTTGTGTCTTACCAGATGACACTGCTTGTGGCTGGTGTTCAGAAGGCACTTGGGATCCACTGGTCTAGGGAATTCTCGCTTCCTCTACTCTGATTGTTTGTTTTGGCTCGTTGGCTCATCCTTTTCTCCCATATCCTTTTCTTTCTCTTCATATCTCCCTTTTTCCCCCCTCCCTTCCCTTCTCTACTTTTTCTTCCTTAAGAGGCAGCCTAGAGACTGGCCCAATAGTGAAGAAATAGGAGTTCTTGTTCCCATGCGGCCACCAACTTGCTGCGTGATCTTAGACAAATCACTGCTCTCCGGGCTTCAGTTTCCCCCTCTGTAAGTGAGAGTTGAGCCTCTGCTCTTGGAAATTGCTTGCAGCTTGGAGGGTCTGATACGGCTGCAACTCTCTGGTATTTTGTGGACTCAGGACTGAAGCAAATGCATTTTCCGCTTTCTGATCTCCTGGCTGAAGCTCAACCAGAGAAACTGGGGTGTATCATTAAGAAGTCAGACCAAGGAAGATGGCTTGGGATTCATTCTCACCAGAGAGGCCACCACCAGATCACAATCACGATTTTACTGGAGATTTCCCACCGGTGAGAGGGGCATCTCTGTGTACTCACGGTCAGGACTCTGGGCCAATTCACTTTGTGCTCCGTTATTATGGATGGTGTGGCTGTCACTATTGATTCAGCATTATTGAGAGAGAAGCTTCTTATTTCCTCTTAGGGATTTTGTTGGCAAAGACGTGCTGCCAGCAGGGGAGCAATGGAGATTTGGTAATGGTCTAAACCTTTTATGCCCCATTATCCCTTTGGAAAATATTAAAATTGCTTTTAAAATTATTAAATAAACATTAAAGAGTTAAATAGTCCTAAAAGATCAAGCTCCTGAAGGAAAACAACTCATGAATATAACATGGTACCTCTCTTCCAACATTCATTCGACTCTACTCATCTAAGCCCGGTGTTATCTGCAGAACTGTCAAAACACATCTTCCAATTCCCCTTGAATAGATTTTGAAAAGAAAGCATTGCCAGCAGCATTCCCAGCAAGGGCAGCTGTTCTAGGCTAAGGTTTGAGGGAGCTGGTATTTAAAAGCCCTTATCTTTGTTCTAATAAAAGAGGTGTGATTGGGTGACGCCTGTGGCTCAAGGAGTAGGGCGCCGGCCCCATATACCGGGGGTGGCGGGTTCAAGCCCGCCCTGGCCAAAACTGCAAAAAAAAAGGCGTGATTGCCTGCTTTTGACCAATCACAAAACAGATACTATTGTTCTTGAGAAAAAGGTCATATGGCTGTAACATGTTGTATTTGATTATTATTGATTCTGCAGCAAATTTCCAAAACCTTAGTGTGCATAAACAATACAAACTGATTATCATAAGTTCTGGGGATTAGAAGTTTTCCTGAGCTAAAATTAAGGTGTCAGCAGGGCCGCCCTCCTTCTAGAGGCTGGAGGGAAGAAGTCATTCGTTACCTTTTTTCCTGCTCCAGAGGCTGACCACATTGCTTGGCCCGTGGCCCTTTCCCATCTTTAAAGCTAGCAGCCACTCTACTCTGACCTCTGTTTCCATCACCCGAACTCATTGTCTAATTGAGACTCTCCCACCTTTCTCTTTTTTATTTTATTTTATTTTTTATTTTTTATTTTTTGTGCAGTTTTTGGCCGGGGCTGGGTTTGAACCCGCCACCTCCGGCATATGGGGCCGGCACCCTACTCCTTTGAGCCAAGGGTGCCATCTTTTTTATTTTTTTGAGGCAGAATCTCACTCAGTCACCTTGGGGTTGAGTGCCATGCTGTTATTGCTCACAGAAACCTCAAACTCTTGGGCTTAAGTGATCCTCTTGTCTCAGCCTCCCGAGCAGCTGGGACTACAGATGCCCACCACAACACCTGGCTCTTTTTGGAATGGAAGGTCTCCCTCCTGCTCAGGCTGGTCTCGAACCCATGTGCTCAAGAGATTTACCCACCTTGGCCACCTTTCTCTTTTATTTCTAGCAACCCCTATAATTACTTTGGCTCCACCTAGATAACTCAGGATAATCTCCTCACCTAAAGAACCTTGACTTAATTATATCAGCAAAGCCCCTTTGCCATGTAAAGTAGCAAATACGCAGATTACAAGACTAGAAGGTGCACATCTTTGGGGGCCATTATTCTCCTGTGGTAGAGCACAAAAATGAGACACAGCTTCCTCCTGTCCCTGTGCTCATGCCCCTTCTCCACATGATTTTGCAACTCCTTCCATGAAGAGGTTGAGTTTCTCTAATTTTTTGAAGTTGGGCTTGGTCATGTGGATTTCTTGGGCCCGTGGGATATTAGCAAATGTGAAGAGAGCAAAGGCATTAGGGCTTACCATCTGATGCTACTTTTAAGAGCCCTGTGGCCACGCCAATACGGATGAGCTCTGGGCAGGCTGTTGACGGCAAGAGACCTAGCTCAATTACCTCTATCACCCTAGCCAATAGCCAACCATGTACCAGAAGTGAATGAGATTGTTGTCTGTCAGCTGACTGTGGACACATGAGTGAGCTCAGCCAAGACCCGCAGAACAGCCTAGTTGATCCAATCCCAAACTGTCAAAGCATAGAATCCTGAGCAATTGATATGCCTGTTTTAAGCCACCATATTTTAGTATAGTTTGTTATGCAGCAAGTACTAACTGATACAACTAGGGACCCACTTTTGTCCAATCAGATAAAGGTTTTTCAATTATAATATCTTACTTCAAAAAATTCCGCCTGGTTCTGATGAGTAATTCAGAAGAAATTGAAATGAAATGAAATAAATGAGTTTTGTGAAATGAAATTTACATCCTACCATTATCACAGAGAGACTGATACCTTTCCAATGACCATTAAAAAAGTAACAGAATTCCTTCCTAAACAAGCGTCTTAGACAAAAGTCTTATTTTCTCTATTAGACTAAGTTCTTTAGAAGACAGAAACAATGTCCTCTGACTCAGATCTTTCTTACAGAACAGGGACTCGAGATGGCATAAAGGTTAAGAACATGGGTCAGAAGTTAGAAATCCCTGAGTTCAAATCCTGACTTTACTTGCTAATTACAGGAATTTAAGGCAAGTTACTTAACCTCTCTGTGACTCCGTTTTCTCTCCTATAAAATGGGAATGATGAAAGTTCCCACCACACAGGATTGTTATAAGAATTACACACAGCAATATGTGTAAGTACTTAGGAGACTGTCAGGCAAAAACACTCCAAAGTATTACTGATGGTTATTACACAGGGCAGGGCACATAATAGGCACTCAGTAACGGTTTCTCCATTTGATTTAGGTTGGATTTGGACGATCTGGCTCTAGAAGGGCCAGGAAGCAAAATTTCCAGGACCCAATTTTAGGCAAACTTCTGTTCTTTGGGAGAGTATGAGGAGGTCTGAGTCATTATGGGCCACAGAAGAGTCAGTTCCCTTCTTTCAGAAGCTTACCTCCACATCAACACTCGACCCTGAATTCCTGACTAGATCCTGATTCACAGTCATGACAGAGTGACATGGGATGCTCATGATTCAATGCTACTCCCATGATAACTAGTCTCTAAAAATTTCCTCCTCCTAAAACAATGAACCACCTCCCTCAATTCAATACAACAAAATGATGGTATGTGACCTCTTGAGGCTAGGTTATATGGTCATATAACTTCCAAGACTTTGGAAGGCCTCTTTACCCTAGGTGAAGCCAGACACCATATTAGAAGTCCAATGAACTTGAGTCTACCATGTTCTGAGGAAGCTCAAGTAGTCACATAGAGAGTCCATGTGCAAGGGCCTCTTTACCCTAGGTGAAGCCAGACACCATATTAGAAGTCCAATGAACTTGAGTCTACCATGTTCTGAGGAAGCTCAATTAGTCACATAGAGAGTCCATGTGCAAGAAAGATGCCTAACCAAACTCCAGCTGTTCTAGCCATCCTGCTGAGGTGCCAGACACATTAGCAGGTACAGAAACCATCTTGGACATCCAGCCCATGTGAACCTTTAGACAACGCCAGCTCCAGCTGCCATCTAACTATAAGGCCATCTAACGGGAAGTGCCTCAAGCCAGAACCACCCAGCTGAGCTCTCTCAATCTACATAACCAATCTCATTATCATGAAAGTTAATAACATATACTTGTTTTGAGCTGCTAGGTTTTAGAGTGATTTGTTGCACAGCAGTAAATAAGCAGAAAAGCTCCCAAAACTTAACCATGCATTCATTCTTCCAGCTACTTTTTTTCACTGATTCAATCAACAGACTCTAGAAACAAGTAAGCACAAAGTCCAGTATTGGGCCTGCGGGGAGTGATTAATACATTCAAGCAACATTTGAAAATCTGTGGCTAGAGACCAGGCACGGTGCAGACACTTGCACGCATTTTGCATTATTTAAACTCATTTTTACACGTTTGGACTCTAGTATCAGACTGACTGGGCTCCATTTCTGGCTTTTCCACTTACTAGCTGGTGATGCTGGACACGTAATCTCTGTTTCCCTCAGTTCCTTCATCTATAAAATATGGAGGTTGATAACGCCAACGCCATAAGGTTTTGTGGGGATTAAAAGAAGTCATCTACATACATGCTAAGTGCTGGTCAGAGTAAGCACTCAGCAAATGGAAAGTATTATTATTATCATAACTAAAACCAGCTTCTGCTTTTGAGGAACTTAGCACAGATAAGACATAAACATAATAACATGCCAGAAATGCAACAGGCACCTGAAAGTGTTTTAGATGAATGAGCGATGCAATCACAAGGCTAAAAGTATCCTAGTCATAGGAAAGGGGAGAGAGAGTATTGTGGGTGCTCAAAGGAGGGGCGATTACTTCTGTTGGATCTGCTCAGGGAAAGCACCTGGAAGAGGGGCTTTTGAGCCATCCAGGAGGACAGGGAGAGGACTTCAGCATCTGTGATGGGAATGGTCCCTGCAGGTGCGGGGTACAGAGCAACATGAGCGGTGCAAACCCAGGAACCCGCGTGTGGACAGGTTTAGCGGAAGCACTCAGTACAGAAAGGAAAAGGCAGAGGGGAGACAAAGGTAGATGAGGGCCAGATCACGATTTAACAATTTCCTGTGTTCATCTATTCGTTGGAGCCTCCAAAGAGATCCAAGCATGTGGGCCGGGGAGGCCGTCCAAAGTGGGGGAGGAAAGGCAGGAGTCAGACCCTGGCCCCTCAGACCTGCCTTAGATACCCCATATCAGCTAAAACAGGGAAAGTGGGTGATCCTGGTGGGTAGGGACACCATCCTCACCCCCCACCCCCAGCCTTGGGGAGAAATGGAAGCCGTGAGTTCCCACATACCCCGTGAGTCCGCCATGTTTTCTGTCTCTCTGGACTCAGACAGCCTGGGTTAGATTTCAGCCCCACCCCCTTCTGGCTACGTGACTCCGGGAAAATCACTCCATTCCTCTGAGTCTCAGTTTCCTTATCTGAAAAATGAGGACAATAAGCTCCGCCATTCTTCCGTAATGAGGACAATAAGCTCTGCAATTCTTCTGTAAGAATTAAGTGAAAAAAATGAACGTGAAGGCCCAGGACGTACTAAATGCACAATAAACGCCAGAATCATGACTGTGAATGTGCTTCCCTCTTCACTGATTCTTCCCCTCTGGACTCCCAGCCTCTCACCTGGGAAACTGCCTTTGGCTGTCCTGACCGGGACCCCTGAGCACACCCTCCCTGATCTCCTGGGCCTGCCCCGTCAGGGATCGGGTGGTGGGGGAGGGGGGTGCTGCCTGCCCAGGAGGCCCACTTCTTGCCCAGCTGCCAGAGGGGCCTTGAGTGTTGAAATCCTTCCATTCCACAAGGCCAGAAACTTGATTATGTTATTAATTAAAGCAAGATGCTGGATCTGGGAGATTTATTTTCTTTTCCATATCTGTGGCTGTAAATGCCACTCGGGGAGCTCAAAGGCCCATGTCAGCCTGAATCAGGCTCCTGAACAGACGTTTTGTTCCCAGTTTGGTCTCCTCAGCCCTCCTTCTCAGCGCCAGGAAGGAAGTAAGTGTGCTGCTACACGCCCCTTACTCCAATTTCCCGTGCTCCATCTGCACAAGGCCAAAAGGAGGGAAATACCTGGGCGATGTGGGCTGGGGAGGGAATTTTCCAAGAAATTTGTTTTAAGTTTCTGCCTCATCATTATAGGACTTTTGCGTTTCTATTTTTAGCTGCACAAACGAGCCAGGCCCACATTCCCCTTACCTCCCCCTGCCCCAACCTTTATTTATACAAAGCACATGCTGAAATCATTATTTTAAAACCTCCAAACCCATAATTGCTCAGGTAGGTGAAGAATGCAGCCTTTATGGCTGTCGCTGGCAGAGGGGGCTGCAGGGTTCGTGGGGAACTACGGCTTATTCATGTTTGAATCCCCGTCCCTCGCCCACACCAAATCCCTGGGAGGCCCAGAAGAATCAAGTAACTTACAGCAAGAAGAGGCACTCGTGGTAATGAAGGGCCGGCACTACATTTTAGAAGAAGGGGTTTTAGAGCACAGATGAAACTAGTCCGAACGCCACAGAGGATCAGAGTCCTTGCTGGGATCCGGACCCAGAGGTCTTGACTTCGAGCATGGCTCAATTCATTCTACTCCATTATGAAAACTGCTGAAGGCGAGACAGCCTGCGTTTAAGTCCCCGAGTGCCAGGTATCAGCGGTGAGACTTTAAGCAATGTATCAAACCCTTCTGTATCTCAGTTTCCTTAGCTAGAAAATGGGGGTAACAGAATACCCACCTGATAAGATTGGGTAAGGATTTACTGAGTGCTTGGAAGGAAGGGAGGCCAGCGTCTTACTCTGGTTCCCCCAGGAAGCAGAGCCAAGCTGTCAGCTACACCTGGGATCTATGTATTCCCACTGGGGGTCATCATTCTCTCTGGGCAACGGGGACCATGAAATATGTTTCTCACAGCTCTGCCCACCTAGTGGCTTTTAAGGCCACCTCCGAATAGGGAGGCAACAGTCCATGTTCAGCCAGGACTATATATGGCTTCAGCCTACCTGGGAAGAGGTCAAGTTCTTTCTTCAGCTGGTCCTAAACGAGCCCCTGAGGGCACACTGTGAGCTGAGTGACAGGTGTCAGTTTGGAAAACATAGTTCCGTGGGATCTGCCTTGTGATCTGTTCACGTAATTCACTAGTGCCTCCTCTTGGACTTCCTTGGGCCTGATCCAAAACAGCTTGCGGCCTTATACCCAGCATTTTGACTCGGAACCTCTGGCAATACATAGTTCACAGTCAGCCTGGCCACACAGTTGCTTGGTCCCATGGTCAAACACTGTATCTACTAAGGTTTAGTGTCATGCCAGGAGCTGCTTTTCAAACGGAGGGTACTCTGCCTTGATGCAGAGATCTGTCTTGATACAGGATTCTGAGGATCTGCACTCTGACCCTCCCAACAGGACTCCCCACCCCTCTACACAGTGTGTTCCTCTACCAGACGCCGCTAATACCTTCAGATCAGTTGGGTCATATGGTCTCAGGGGCAGAGCAGTCTGTACTTAGGGCTGCATTACAATGTTCATGGCCACTGGGCGTTCTTGCCTTTGTGGGCCCCTTCTTTCTTTGAACAAATATAAAATACTCTATTCTGTGACTCTGTAGGCATAAAGATAAACATAATGTAGAATGGATTTATTATTTTTTTTTTTTTTGAGACAGAGGCTCGAGCTGTCACCCTGGATAGAGTGCTGTGGCATCACAGCTCACAGCAACCTCCAATTCCTGGGTTCAAGCGAGTCTCCTGCCTCTGCCTCCCAAGTAGCTGGGGCTACAGGCGCCTGCCACAACGCCCAGCCATTTCTTGGTT
>CAUYRH010093104.1:0-21860 GCA_963574655.1 Perodicticus potto
TGAAAGGAATCAAGGAGAATTCATTCGCTGTGTCAGGAGAGAAGGATGAAGTTCTAAGCAAGTACACAGAATATGTGATAAATGTAATGCTGGCATATTGAAGGTAATAATTTTTTTTAAGACAGAGTCTCACCTAGTCACTCTCTGTAGAGTGCTGTGGCATCACAGCTCACAGAAACCTCCAACTCTCGGGCTTAGGCAATTCTCTTGCCTCAGCCCCGCAAATAGCTGGGTCTACAGGCACCCGCCACAAAACCTGGCTATTTTTGTTGCAGTTTGGCCAGGGCCAGGTTAGAACTGGCCACCCTCAGTATATGGGGCCTGCGCCCTACCCACTGAGCCACAGGAGCTGCCCTAAATGTAATAATCTTTAGAAATCTTTGCTTTTCTTATGAAATATACAGTATGTATCACTTGACTATGATATAAAAGAGAGGTTATGTTGGCAGTTTGAGATTCGAAAAGATGATACAAAGTAGTCATCAGAGGAATGAGAAATTAAATAGAATAGTTTAGAAAATGTAATATAGTTTCTGAAAAATTATAAAAGTTCACTGGAATTTAGTGGCAAGGAATTTGAAATAAGTTGAGTTAATTTCCCTTTTCTCCATTGTTGGTTATATGGGTAGATTGGATAAGCAAGACAGAATATAAGATATAACTAGAATTTTTTTTCCTATGGTACAGACTAGGAACTAGGTGGAAAAAAAGAAACACAATCGGATGTTTTTACTGGGAGTGGTCATAATGCCAGGTCTTAGAAGGTTTGAGTAAGGAGGAAAGAGAGGCTATGGCAGGGTGAGGGAGAATAACGAGATCAATGGGGTGGAGCTCATGACATCAAAAAGGATGTACTGATCTGGGAATAATAGCCAGTGAGAGAAGAGGATGCTTGAAAATTAAATAGAAGTTTACAGTTATTGGTAATAATCTCTAGCGAATTAGCAGGGGGAGAGGGTGAAGTGGGTGAGGTGTGAGTATTAGAAGAAAGAAGACTGCAGAACTGAGAAGGCAAGGGCATTGGACAGATCATCTGCGTCACCACAGTCAACCAAGAACAATGACAGGAGTTTAGGGTGGTTTTCCAGTGAGTCAGGAGTTGAGGAGAGGAATGACTTGGGGTCAGCAGATTATTTCCACAAGAACAATGATGGATGCTGTTGGTCAGTGCAACTTGTTCTGAAGCTGGTGTGATGGAGAATTATCTGAGAGTCATCCTGAGGAGCAAAGAGGATCCACCTTCAGGCCCTGGAGTACAACGGGGTGCAGGAAAAGAAGATTCCGCTACTTGAAACAGTTAAGTAGAAGCAAAGACTTTAGAGTGGAGCAAAGAACGTGAAGTGAATTTTTACAACAGAGACAGAGGATACAGTGAACTGACCACTAAGCTGCTCTAATGTTCACTGTGTGTGTTAAAAGGGTCTTGGAGTTGGGGAACAGTGAGAACAAGGGTCAGAAGAATGAAATGTACAGGGCCAGACTGTCCTGCTTATGCCTGGGGATGGGATCTTCTCCTGGTGACTGACAATAACAACGAGGTACATCATGCACAGCAGAATCATCATAATATGCATTAAAATATTGTGATGATTTTCCATTATTGAGACACAAAACAGAAGTGCATTCAAAGTTTTGAAATGAAATTCAGAAAAGATAGGTAAAATTTAAATAGAACCTCTACGAATATAAAATGTGTTTAGTAAATAAAATGTGGCCCTTTGGGATACTCAATTTATTTCTCAGAAAATAGGTTACAATAATGTTTCCCAAAAAGCACTTTGTCTCAACCTCTATGTCTTCTGAAGTGACTTCAATAATCTTTGACATATTCCTCCAGACTAATTCTTAATGTCCTAACTATTCTTACAGAGCATTTTCACAAGCTCCTGAGAGAGTGATCATACCTCACGTTCTCTGCAAGAAGTCCTGTTATTCCCGTCAAACTTACAAGGCATTTGTGTTCCACTATAGCTGGGCAGGAGTCTATGCAAATTAGAAGACATCAATGAAATTCTTAATTCCAACTGAAACTATTTTGGGAATATTCTTTCTCCCTCTATTTGGGATTGGTCTTATTGGGAACACAGTACTTCTCATGGTACACATTACAATGTTATTTCAGTCCCATATGAAGAAGCCTATAGATTTGATATTCACCCACCTAACTTTAGCTAATGCCATGACAATTATTTTCATTGGAATTCCAGAAATAATAAACTCCCTTGAAATAAGAAATTTCATGGATGACATTGGCTGTAAGGTAGTACTTTACATGTACAGAGTCACCCGAGGTCTTTCTCTCTGTACAACATCTTTCCTGAGTGTATTTCAGGCCATTAGTATCACTCCCAGCAACTCTGGGTGGGCATGGCTCAGACCCAAAGTCTCCACATGCATCTTGCCTGCCTTCCTTTTCTACTGGATCATCAACATGCTGATCTACATCCGGGTCATCCTGGGTTCTTGGGCCCCTTACAACATCAGCAGCATTAGACCACCATATAATCTGGGATATTGTATTGGGAGAGACTCTGGAGTGGAGGCAGCTATCTTTCTAGGGGCCATGATTGTGCGGGATTTCCTGTGTGTGTTCCTCATGATCTGTGCCAGTGTATATATTACAGTGCATCTCATCACACACCACAGGAGAGTCCAGTATATCCAGAGGATCAGCCATGGCACAGGGCCCTCTGCTGAGACCAAGGCCACCTATATTACCCTGGTGCTCGTGAGCTGCTTTGTTTTCTTTTACTGGACCAACTGCTGCCTTACCATTTATGTAACTTACATACATGATGTTCCACGAATGGAAAACTTAGCTGTATTTATTTCCTGTTTTTATCCAGTAATTTGTCCTTTAGTCATTATCAAAAATAACAAAAGATTATCCTTTCTAAACTGGGCCTTTCTAAAGAAGAGAAAGTCCCCTCCACAAAGTATTTTAAGCAAGGGCTTGAATGATGTCACACAGTTCTCTGGAACAAAGGGAATATGATGAGAATTTCCCATCCCGTAATTTTAGTAAGGTAGTATTCTAAAAGAGCACCACTAATTGTTACTTTGCAGGATCTGCCAACTATTGGCTTAGTGAATGTACTGAAGTAAATGGCCAGGCTCATAGAAGAAAGCAGAGACACAATTTCACATGGGCAGAAGCACTTCTCTTATGATCCTACAATGATTTTCAAAAGTTTACATCAATGGTTATTGCAATGCCCCAATTTTTACAAGATTCTCCCTAATGTGACATATCCACCAGTTCACTGGCAGTAAGCATACTTGGTGGATGATGCTAGAAATATCTTTCAATAGATTGAAGGATTTTACATCTTCCTTGTTGTATACATTAACCTGAAATCAAAGCCTGGGTTTACAACATGTTAATTGCATATGGTTTAATAGTAGAATGCTATGAAGTATAAACAGAACCATGCTCCTCTCCCCCCCATGGATAATAATCAGGACTCCCAAAACATGAATGCATTATTCATCCTCATATAGTGTATCAAATCCACATTACACTTTCTATAGGAACAGTTACATATCAATTTTTGTCATTAGATATATTTCTTGAATTTCTATCCTGTTTTGAAGATATTTTTGTATGAATATCACATTTTTTATCTCTGTACCTATTATTTTATAAAGAAATATTTAGTAATTTTCCCATAATAGCCCCAAAACTATGATAGATGAGAAAACTGAAAAATATTGCTTGAAATAGCCAGCATTCTAAATAAAATATTTAAAATACTTTTTCATTAACAACTATGACCAGAACACTGCTCAGTGACTTTATGAAGAGGAAAAGAAAGTGAAGCTCTTCTTAGTGCATTTGCATATCTTAGAACCAGACGATTATGGTTCACAGGTCCTTGTAAAAGAGAAATGGCAAGTTAAGCCATAGAACAGAGAATGATCTACAGTGTGAAAAAAAACAGCTATATTCCTTTTAATGTAACAACTAATAATAAGGTCAATCAAAGATTCAAATTAAAGAGTAAAATACTACAATAAGCAAATACTAATTTCAAAAGAGATAAGTTAACTATATGTAAAACATCAAACGACAACTGTACTAGGGATGGAGTATGTACTGCAACAATGATAAAAGGTTAAGTTAACTGAGAAGTAATATCAGCTGTAAAAATTTTTGTACAGTTATTTAGTATGATAATTCCAAATTATTTTAATTTGTAAACAGACTGATCATATTGATAACTTTAATGTGAGATTAAGCACAGTTCTCTCAATAATTGATACAGCTATGAGGAAAACTGCATAATAGAATATAAAACAAAAATTAACATTTTTATTGAAAGTACATATTAAAATCATATTTTCAACTCTGGGTTAGGAAATACACATTTGTTCATTTATAATTTTAGAACATTTAATCTTAGAATCTTTATAAAATCAACCTGAGTGAGGAGGGTATAATCATTTTTTAAATGTGTGTATTGAACTATCTTTGCACCCCTGGAATGAAACTGACTTTATCATGGGGAATTTTTTTTCGATGTGTCATTTATTTAGATTTGCTGGTATTATGTTGAGGAGTTTTGTGTGTATAGTCACAATGGATATTAGTCTATAGTTTTCTTTTTTATTGTATCCTTTCCTGGCATGGGTATTAGTGCAATATTCACTTCACAGAAGGATTGCCTCTTCTTTATGTTGTGGATCAATTTCAGTGGGAGAGTTACCAGTTCTCTGAAGGTCTAATAGAATTTGGCTGTAAACACATTGGGTTGTGGGCTTTATTTGTTGTTACTAGATGTCTTATTATTGAGTCAATCTCGCTACTAGACATTGGTTTGTTTAGAATTTCAATGTCTTTCTGATTCAGACTTGGAAAGTTGTGTATTTCCCAACGTTTATCTGTTTCCCCTTGATTTTCTAATTGGTGTGCATAGAGGTGTTCATAGTACTCTGAGATTTTGAGTTAAGGTGGGTCACTACAAAAATCTTGTAACAGAGTGTTGTGATCTATTATTTTACTTCCAAGAATCACAGTCAATTGCTTCATTTCTGATTCACTCATGCAAGTTTCAATTTGCTCAGCTTTTTGATGTTGCTGGGAGGGCTTCATTCATTTGCATCCATGAACACTTTATATTTCTTGATCTTTGTGTATCTCAAAACTTTCATAATGGCCCATATTTTTTAATCCTTTCTCTCCTTTTCTTTGTTACCCTATCTAGTGGTCTGTCAATTTTATTTATCTTTTCAAAGAACCAACTTTTTGATTCTTTCATCCTTTGTATAGTTTTTTTGTTGTTGTTCATTTCAATTTCCTTTAGTTCTGTTATAATGTTTGTTATTTCTTGTCTTTTGCTTGCTTAGGTTTGGTTTCTTTTATTTTTTTCTTAGTATCTTGGGGGGAGGTGGTGACAGTACACTGTTATTTTCTGACCTACTATCTTCTTGATGTTGACATTGAGTGCTTTGAAATTCCCTCTCAGCACTGCTTTTCTGTATCCCACAGATTTTGCTAGGTAGTGTCATCATAGTCATTCAATTCAAAAAAATGTTTTGATTCTTATCTTGATTTCATTGTTGATCCCAAAATCATTTTCCCGCAGGCTGTTTAACTTCCATGTATTTGTGTAGTTCTGAGAATTCCTCTTAGAACTGATATTTAATTTTAACTCACTGTGATCTGAGAAGAACCATGGTCTGATTTCATTATTTTTAATTTGCCAAGATGTATTTTGTGTCCTAATATATACTGTATCTTGAAAAAGGTTCCATGTGCTGCTGAGAAGAATGTATATTTTGAAGTTTTGGCATAGAATGTTTTATAAAAGTCTGTTAGGTCCATTTGCAAATCTCATTTAGGATCAGCGTTACTTTGTTGATTTTCTGTCTTCTCTACCTCTTCGTGTCTTTCAGTAGATTTGGAAGTCTGCCACTGTTATTAAGTTGCTGCCTATTTCATTGCATATATGTAGTAGTATTTGTTTTATGAATCTGTGAACTGTGGTGTTAGGTGCGTATATATTTAGGATTATTTGATTTTCTGGTTGAATTTATCCCTATATCATTACATAATAACTATTTTGTCTTTTTATTACTGTTGTTTGTTTAATATCTGTTTTATCTAATAAAAGAATAACTACCCTGATCTTTTAAAATTTCCACTTGTATGGAATATTTTTTCCTACCCATTTCTCTCCAATCTATGAGACTCTACAAATTGAATGAGTTTCTGGGAGACAATATATACTTAAATTGTGTGTTTTTTCATCTGTTCTGCTGATCTATATCTTTTAAATGGGAAAATTTAGATCATTTATATTCAATTTTAATAGATAGTCATAATGATGATTGTTACCAGTTATTTTGTATTCTCCACTGAATTACTGTTTTCTAGAACATCAGTGCTTATATTTCCAGAGTTCTTATAGTGGTCAACATCAGCTGTTCTTTCTGGTGTTGAAAATACTTTTGAGCATTTCTTGTAGGCCATGTCTAGTGGTAATATATATCCTACTGTTTTCTTTTCTGTGAAAGCCTTTTTTATCCTTCATGTTGAAACTTAGCTTTGTGGGATATTCTCCTTAAAACTAAAGATGGGAACTCAATCCATTCTGGCTTATAAGGTTTCTGCTGAGACTTCTCTTAGTCTTATTGAGTGCATAAGATGTTTATACTTCCCACTCTAAGCATGGACAATGGCATCTGTCCTTTGGGGCACAAACGCACTTAGATTCATAGTTCCCACCAGGCCTAGCTGTAGCAATGGTGGTGGAAGCAGCTCAGCTCACTGAGTTCAGGGCTACCAGACTGACTGTGTGCTGTGACTAAAGTGCTCTGCTAGGGCAGGTGTGTTTCTGCCAGAGACTTGCCTATAGGGAGGTTTAGCTATCCCAGAAGGGAAAGACACTTTGGAGAGAAGATGACAAATCCTTCCCTCCCTCACTGGAGGCAATAGTTTTTGCTTGAATGTAGCTAGTGGCAGCAGTGGGGCAAGTGGATGAGAGAGTTTCATTTGCATGACCTACACAGGTCCCAACAATGTCGGGATGCGACCCTTAGCCCCACATATGCAGTGCTCAGGTTTGTTGCTCTCTGTATCCCCAGCACCACAGCACCATTGAGAGGGCAGAGGGGGTTCCCGCACTTCACCCACGTGTTTTCATCAAAAGAAATAACATTCAGAAGTAATAATAGAAAGATATTGGGAAGAATTACAAATACATGGCAATTAAATAATATTCTAAAGTCAGTGGATCAATGATCTGAATCTGAATTAATTCATTAACATGATTAAAACAAACTAAGCATAATAGCTCATGTCTATAATATTAACACATTGGGAGACCAAGGTCAGAGGATGACTTCAGGCCAGGAGCTTGAGGCCAGGACTTTGACACCATCCTGGACAACACAATAAGACCCCATCCCTGTAAAACATAAAAAGCATTAACTGAGCACAGTGGTGCAAGCCAAATGGTTCTAGCTACTCAGGAGTCTGAGCCAGGAGGATATGGCTTAGGCCCAGGAGCTTGGAATTGCAGTGAGCTATAATCACACCATCACACACTAGCCATTCAACAAAATCAGACTGTTTCCAAAAATAAATGAAAACAAAATGAAGTTATCAATGTGGCAATAAAGAAATTGCAAGGGAAATCAGAAACTACTTTTATAGGAATGAAAATAAAAACACAACATACTAAAACTTATGGGATGCACCTAAAACAGTGCTTAGGGGTAAATTTAAAGCTACAAATGCCTATATTTTTTCAAGGGAGAATTACATGAGAAAAATAGTGAATAAGGCAACTTTAGGCTGTTATCCCTTTATAAAAATATAGAAAAAAGCAGTAGTTGTTAGATAAATTTGTCAGGATTCTAGAAAATAGTCAAAGTTTTAGAACAAATGCTAAAATAAGAAAAGGTAATCTTGAAATCAGTAGGGAAACTTTGCAGTAGTTTTTCATGCCCTTCACCAACTCACACGCTTTGTGGAAGCAATCTTCAATTGATGGTGGTCTGCATTCACAGTATGAGACCTTAGACCCTGATTCCAAAGAGAGCAGAGCATATCCATTTCACAAATCCTGGGGTATGCCTGTTGTAACCTGTTTGGGAGTACCCAAAGGCTGATGCAAGATGTTCACTTTTATTTACCTAACTTGGAACTCAGACTGAAACGCAGTGACACTGCAAAAACTTCAAAGCAAACTATCAATCTACAGATACCTGGGACAAAAGATTGTGTTGGAAATATAGAATTAGACTGCTTAATGCCCAAGAAAAAAATATTCAAAGCAGATTCTTTCAGCAACAAGGACATTCAAAAGCACCCATGTGTACAGGAAAACTTAAAAAAAAAATCACATCATGCCCGGGACAGTACATATAATCAGAAAAGAGCAGAGAAGACCCTAAATTTTCACCTCAGGCTGATCCCTATGTTCACTGAAAACCTGGCTGTGTTCAAGTGAAATATCACAGAGTTAATTCCAAAAGAATGAAAGAGATGTTTACTGTAATTTATTTATATACTTGCCCAAGGCATAAAATTTCTTTCAAAACATTAGATAAGCATGAGCTTAAAAAGAGGACATTTCAACAGTCACACACTAAGAGGAATATAGGGCTTTTAAAATATATCTTGGGGAAAGGATCTAAATAAATCAACAATTACAGTCTTCAAAACAAATAAGAAAACAGCTCAGCAACGCCTAGGGAAGGAGTAGAATTTAAATTAATTAGTCACCACGTTATAATAGTCAAGTACTCTTTTTTTGACAAAAAAAAATCAAGAGGCATAGAAAGAAATAAAGTATACCCCACTCACAAGATAAAAATACATGAACAGACATATGAACTATCCCACTCATTTGACCTACAGGATAAAATCTTCAAAACAAAGTTCAAAAATATAAAATAAAACATACACAAATAATTGTAGAACATTTGTGAAATAATGCATGAATAAAATAAGAACATCAATAGAGTCATAAAATTTAAATTGCAAACCTAATAGAAATTCTGGAGCTAAAAAGTGTAATATCGGAAATAAAAATGTCCTAGAGGGTTTCAACAGCACATTTGAGTGATGGAAAACAAAACTTGAAGGCAACAGATTGAAATTATCGTATCTAAAGAACAAAAATAAAAAAATAAGAAAGGGAACAAAGCTAAGAGAATTTTAAGGAATATCATCAAAAGGACCAACATATGTATTATGGGACTCTAAGGAGGAAAAACTGGAGGAAAATTGTCCTAAGATTATGGAAAGAAATAATGGCTGAAAACTTTGCAAATTTGAGGCAATCTACAAATCTAACAATTTCTATATTCTCCAAGAAGAATAAATCCAAGGCAACCCACACTGAGATACACTATAATCAAACTGTTTTTTGAACTCATTTTTTGATACAGAGTCTCATTTTGTTATCCTCAGTAGAATGCCATGGTATCACAGCTCACAGCAACCTCAAACTCTTGACCTAGAGCCATTCTCTTATCTCAGTCTCCTGAGTAGCTGGGACTAAAGGTGGATGCCAGAACACCCAGCTATTTTTAGAGACAGGGTCTTGCTCTTATTCAGGCTGGTCTCAAACCTATGGGCTCAGGCAATCCACCTGCCTTGGTCTCCCAGACTGCCAGGATTACAGGTGTGAGTCACCACACCTAGCCCTATAATCAAACTTTTGAAGGACAGAGACAAAGAGAGAATCTGGAATGCAGAAAAGAAGAGTGATTTGCCATGTACAAGTCATCTTCAATGAGATTATCACTAGATTTCACAGCAGCAATCTTGGAGGCCAGAAAGAAGTAGGATGATATATTTAAAGGAACAAAAATAAAATTCCTAGGGCAGAGCAAGATGTTGGACTAGAAACACATCCCTACTAGTCTACTCCCAGCAAGGCAGGGGAGATAAAAGCCCCAAATCATCTTCAGAGGGGGGAACCTATCTGGAGCCATCACTCTGCTAGCACTCTGATGGACTATAGGAGCCATCAAGGACATCAGAAGCTGAGGACAGCCCGAATAGAAAGCAAGTATGTGGGAATGGGTAGGGACCAGCTACCCAACCCTCACACAGAGGATTGGAGACGGGAAGGCTATAGGTTTCTGATCTCGTGCTGCATTGCTGGAATTGCTGTGGCAGTCTTAGATGAGTGGGTGAACTTGGTATTGAGTGCCAGGCTTGAATACCTGGTGGACTGGATTTCCCACCTGCTTTGCTGCTAGCTTGGTTGCCATTGTGGGAAGGTCCTGTAGGAGAAACTGTCTGCAGAGTTCTAGTACACAGTGGGTTCTGACATGCCTGATGAGCTTGGGCATTCACTTTTGGGGTTAGACTCACACTTTGAGTGGCTCTCATAACCCCAGGATTTATTGTCTGGGAGTTCTGTGAGATGTGCCTCCTAAGGCTTCTGGCCACAGCTTTAAGACGCCCACCCCACAAGGATTGAATGCTAAAGACAAACAGGCACAAACAGAGCAACTAAGTCAGGAAGACAAGATCTGATCTCATTGGCAACTAAAGAGTGGCTTCCAACATGTGTTCTCTGTCTCCTAATACCACAGCACCACCTGGTGTCCAGTTTTTTTGCTTTACTCTTTTTTATTGGTGGGGTTGTTTTGGGTTTGGATTTGGGTGGGGGTGATTGTTTTTTAATTTTTCATTTCTTTTTGTTTGGCTGATTGTATTTTTACCCCTTTTGTTTTATTCTCACTTCTTTATCTCCTTTTTTCCTCTCTTGGTTGAAATTTATCTACTTTGCTTATCTTTCCCACATGAATTTCTCATACAACAGCTTAAGATATCCCTTTGTTTTCCTTTGTCTTACATAATTGTATTTTTAATTTTCTTTATCTCTTTTTTTTTTCTTTTCTTTGAGTGCTAGTGGGTCACAGCATTGGTCTGGTTGGGAGGTCATGGCAGTGGTCTGGGTCCAGGGGGTCACAGGCTCATGGTCCATTGGCCTTTAGAAAGTCAGTACTGGAAGGTCCCCACTGCAACATACTGCTGAATTTTTTTTTTTTATTTTATTTGTTTTATTTCTTTTATTGTTTCTCTTTATTTTATTTTGTTTATTTTTTCTTTCTCTTCTTGAAATTGGTGGAGGTGGGGTCTGATTTTTCCCAGACTGGTAAAGAGCTCAAGATTTCTAAGGACCCACCCAGCCCAGTACCCCAAAGTTCTGGAGTTGCAGGTGTGGCCATAGCACCCAGACAATGAAAACTATTTCTCCTGTCACTCTCTTTCTAGCCTACTTTCTTCTCTCCTAATTTCCAATTCTTTTCTTTTACTAACCCCATTTTCAGTTTTTTATTTCTCTTCTTCCTCTCTCTCCTCACTGTTTACCCTCTTCTTCCTTTTGGCCTTATAACAAGAGGCCACTTCAACACCTAAGCTCTGAGCCAAGGCACTTCAAAGTGAAGGAGGCAGTGAGAAGGATAAAGCAGGAGAAGAAAGTGAACAAGAAGAAAATACACATGAGGAGGGACCAACAGAAAAATTCTGGCACCATGAAAAGCCAAAACAGAACAACCCCCCACACACACAATGGATGATGAAACAGCTTTGGCAGAGGACTCCACTCATAAGAAGTAATGGAAATGACAAATGGAACTTAAAATATGGATAGTAAAGGCAATAAAGGCAATTGATGAGAAAATGGAAAATAGAACCAATAAATGGATGAAAGATATCAAGAATATAGAAAGGCTATGGCAGAACTTAAGGAAATGAAGGAGTTAATTAGGGAACTTAAAGATGCAGTAGAAAGAAAGTATCAATAACAAATTAGACCATGTAGAAGAAAGAATCTTAGAGCTAGAGGGTAAATTTCTCAGGCTAACCCAGGTAGTTAAAAAGGCAGAAAAGAAGAGAGAGAAAGCAAAACATTCACTCAGTGAATTATGGGACTTCAGAAAGCACTTAAACATACAAATTATAGGGCTCACTGAAGAGAAAGAAGAATGCCCCAAAGGAATGGAAGCCCGACTGGCTGTTATCATAAATGAAAACTTCCCAAGATTCGCTAAATATTTGAAACTCTCCTTTCAGAGTGATATTGAACCCTGGGGTCATCTCAAAACAGAGCATGTCCAAGACACATTGTAATGAACCTATCCAAAGTCAAAATGAAACAGAAAATCCTGCAAGCAGCCAGGAGTAAGCACCAACTGACCTATAGGGGACGATCCATCAGGGTGACAGCAAACTTCTCAACTGAAACTTTTCAAGCCAGAAGAAAATGGTCATCTACCTTCAACCTTCTTAAACAAAACAATTTTCAGCCCAGTGCTATTTTGTATCCTGCTAAAATAAGCTTCAAAATTGATGGAGAAATCAAATCTTTTGCTGCTATGCAAACATTGAGGAAATTTGCCACATCAAGACTAGATTTCCAGGAAATACTTAGACCTATTCTTAACACCACCCAGAAACTAATGAACAAAACCTAGTTTCCACAGTGGTGCAAAGGATAAAAAGCAATGGACTCTTACAAAAATAAGATGAACTCCACCACACTTATCAATTCTCTCAATAAATGTTAATTATTTATTAACAGGACACCAGAAGGCAGGACACCAGAAGAAATCATACCTAACAGGCACAATGTAACTCTTATCTGGCATGTGTGTTATGTATATGTATGTATGTGTATCTCACACACACACACATTTTAGAGTACAACTCAGACATAAGAAAGAATGGAATAAAGTCTTGTAGCAACTTAGAACTGGAGACCATTATGTTAAGTGAATTAAGTCAGGAGCACAAAAATAAATGATGCATGTTCTTATGTATAAGTGGGAACTGAACTCTGGGTACACAAGGGCACACAGAGTGGTGAAATGGATATTGGAGATGCAAAAGGGGGGAGAATAATGTTATTTACAGGGCTTAGCATACACTAATTTTTTTTTTATTGTTTGAGATTCATTGAGGGTAAAAAGAATGTAGGTTACACTGATTGCATTTGTTAGGTAAAGCTCATCATGTAATTGTGCCCCACCCCCAAGAGGTATGCCATACACCATGAGTCCCCACCCCCCTCCCTTCTCCCTTTTCCCCATCCCCATCCCTCTTTCCCCTACTCTCCACCTTGTATTAGATCATCTACTGCCTTCAATAGTGTACACTAGTTTGGGCGATGCACACACCGAAATCCCAGACTCTGCTACCATACAACATATACACATAATGAAATTCAACTTGTAATCCCTAAATCTATTGAAATTGTTTTAAATTTTAAAAATATAGAAATAAAGTAATGCATTCAGCTGAATAACTACTGTCTATGAAGTATGGGACCTTGCCTGCTTTTAAGGTGACTTTATATAAATGTGCTGTAATGCATTGTGGTGATTTAATTTAAAATGTAACTCTCCAGCCAGGCGTTGTGGCGGGCGCCTGTAGTCCCAGCTACTCGGGAGGCTCAGGCAAGAGTATCACCTAAGCCCAGGAGTTGGAGGTTGCTGTGAGCTGTGTGACACCACAGCACTCTACTGAGGGCGACAAAATAAGACTTTGTTTCTACCAAAAAAAAAAAAAAAAAAGAATTTATAATTATAAATGAAATAAATATTTGGGTGGCACCTGTGGCTCAGCGAGTAGGGTGCCGGCCCCATATACCAAAGGTGGCGGGATCAAACCCGGCCTCGGCCGAACTGCAAAAAAAAATAAAATAAAATAAAATAAAAATAAATAAATAAATAAAATGTAACTCTCATAAGACGACTTATATCTTTTGTTTCTTATTTGTATCTGGTATCTGTCATCTAACATAATAGCTGTCACTTCCACTTTTGTGTTGGCTGCAATTTTCATCATCCAAGTCACTGATAAAAATTAAAACAGAGGAGAACAAAAACCTTGTTGCATGCTGCTAGAATTTCTTTTCTCTCTTGACAGTTTTCAGTAATTTCAGTTCTTTCTGAACTTGAACAACCTTTGACAACTCTACCCAAATACTCTGCCTTCTAATAAAGTGAATTTCTTGTTTTTGAGAACATCATGTGAGATCTTATGAAATGCTTTTATGAAATCCAGATGAGCTACATCTAATAAATTAACCAAATTATTAGTTCAGTAAACTCTCATAACAGAAAACATAACTGATCTGGAATGATTTACTTTTACATCATTTTTTTTTTAGCCTTATACTCTTGGTGAGTACTTTTTAAAAGCATAGCTGGCAGGTTCAAATCCAAGCTGGGCCTGCCAAACAACAATGACAACTACAACCAAAAAATAGCTAGGCATTGTGGCAGGCACCTGTAGTCCCAGCTACATGGGAGGCTGAGGTAAGACAATTGCTTTAGCCCAAGAATTTGAGGTTGCTGTGAGCTGTGATGCCATATCACTCTACCCAGGGCAACAGCTTGAGACTGTCTTTAAAAAAACAAAAAATAAAAATAAAAGCATAATCTCACTTACTCATTTAAAATGTGTAATATGTCTTCTTTTATTGTTGTTCATATACTGAAATTTTTATCTTCGTAAAGCCTCTTTGGCTTCTCTATTCAGAAGTTTCAGAATTTTGTAAGGCCTTTCCGTCTTTCCTCTTTCTCAGTTTTCATTCTACTACCAAATCTTGAATTTCCCCATTCCATCCACTTCTGCTAAATGTATCCTCCACTTCACTGTATATTGTGTTGTCAGAAGAACCTGTCAAGTAAATGGATGGACTAAACTTTATCACTCCCAAGTTTGTAGACTGAATCCTTCACTACAAGTGTGAATTTATTTGGAGACAGGGCATTTAAGGAGGATATTGGGAGTCAATGTGGTTTATGGGCAAGGTCCTAATCCAATAGGACCAGTGTCTTTATAAGAAAAGGAAGAGACACGCATGCACATGCAGAGAAAAGGCCATGTGAAGACACAGTAAGAAGGTGGACTTCTGCAAAAAAAAACAGGAGAGGGATCTCCAGAGACCAACCCTGCCAATACCTCAGTCTATACATGCCCTCTTTTATCTTCATTAAAACAAACGAGCAAACTAAAAACCTTCTGTGCTTATACATAATATTTTTTTCTGTATAAACTATGTTGAGTTCTGTGGGAACTAAATTATAAATTATTTTTATAATTCTTCATGATAAAATAATTTCGCTATTAAATGGTGATGATCTTGTGTTGTTTGGTCATGATGCCCATCAACCTAATCATAATATTTCAATGTTTAAGTTACTTTCTACACTAGATTGTACATTGCATGAAAACAGAGTTTGAGCTTTACCAATTTTGCTTCATATTTTCTATATTCACACTCAGTGCTCACATGAGCTGATACCATCTCCAATGACATCACTCTGGACTGCCCTGCATGTAGCCCTTGCAGGCGACGCCAGAAGGCAAGGCTAAGCTTCTTGTGCACTCTTGAGCCAGCCCAGGCACTCCTGCTGGCAATAGACAGAGTTACCCTGGGCTGGGAACCTAAGGGTCTTGGGTGGTCCTGCTCTGGGTCTAGGCTTCTGCTCTCTGAACCCCTGCCTATTGGTCCCTCAGTTCTGCACAGCATGATGTCCACCCACAAAACACCTGCCTCTGAGACCAGGATTGTGCCATCAGCAGCCACCTGTCCAGATTCTTCACCTATCGGGAAGACAGTATCAGGTTCCCTCCACTAACCTCCATCTCCAGACCTCCTGAGCCAGCCCGCAGAAATACACTGGGATCTCTGGGACATCGGATGTCCCAGGGACGCAGGACTATGAGTAGGAGCAGCGGTGGTGCCATTGGGTGGGCACAGGTGGGCTACAAGGAGCAGCTACCCTCACTGCTCAGGAGCCGGAGCTCAAGGCCAAGGATCCATTGCAAGCGCATTTGAACGCAAGGCCAGACGCACTGTAGCATGCTGCCCTTGTTCCCTGATGACACCAACTTCACCCTGATGGACAGCTGCGCTTCACTTACAGCCACATCTGGTCTCTAGCAAAGATCCTTCACCTGGTGGATCAAGAGCTGCCCGGAACAACCACAGTGTGTACCCTGCCTGCCCAGGCCTCCAACCCCCACCAGCCATGCAGAGTCCTAGGCAACACTGCCATCTCACCAATCTCTGAGCTCAGTGAACCCTCCCTCTCTGAAGACTTTGCCTCTACTCCTCCCCACACTCGGCGACCCCCTTTTCGCCTTCCCAGGCCTGCCTAAAGACGTGCTCTGCATGACATCCTCTTTCATCCCTTACCACCTTCCTGTAGACTAAGGGTGTAGATACCCCTAACCTCCCCTTCCCTCAGTCAACAGGCAATAGATGGGGCCAGGTGGAGGGAGGAAGCGGAAGCTTTAAAGTGGTGTGAGATACCTGTGTCCCTTGTTAGGTTGCTACATCCTCGCTGTGGCTGCTTCTTCATCTATTTCTACAGCCCTCAGCCCTGGACCCCTCTTGCCAGCCCCCAGAGGGCCTTTCCTTTTGCACTTTCTGAACTCCACAAAACCTCCTTTGTTGGTGGCTCAGAACTGATCCCAGCCACCACTTCTCCAAGGACCCATGAATGGATTAACAAATTGTGGTATATGTATAGCAAGGAATATTATGCAGCCACAAAAAAATGGAGATTTTATCTGTTTTATGTTTACATGGATGGAGCTGGCACGTATTCTTCTTAGTAAAGTATCTCAAGAATGGAGGAACAAACACTACCTCCCGTGCTCATTTTTCTTCTTTCAAAATGGGCAACTTATATTTTACTGTAAGAAGTTTACAAGACCAACAATATTTGAAAATTATTAACTTATATTTGTGAATGGTCAGTGTAATATGTACTTTAAATAATTTTAGCTATTTTTCATAAGTAAAATAAAACAACCAACCTGTGTCAATATGTTGTATTTTTATTGTGGTCCTGACATTTCTCACTGACAAGGATGTTATATGTGTTGCAAGATATTCTGTGAGGTTGCAGATCTATCTAATTTTAATGAGTTCTCAACTTCTTATTTTCTCACCGTACATTTGGGACTGGAGTGTCCAAATGTATATCACAACTTCAACTTTGAATTTGTATGTTATCTTTTTTTTTAATTTTGCTTTCAATTGGCTTTGAATCTTCTTAGTTTAAGGTTTTTCTTTCTTTTTTGTCTTTCTTTCTTTATTTTTTGTTGAGACAGAGTCTCACTTTGTGGCCCTCAGTAGAATACTATGGTGTCATAGTTCACAGCAACCTCCAACTCATTAGGCTCAAGTGATGCTCTTGCCTCAGCCTCCCAAGTAGCAGGAACTACAGGTGCCTGCCAGAATGCCCATCTTTGTTTTAGTAGAGACAGGGTCTCACTCTGGCTCTTGCTGGTCTCGAACCTCTGAGCTCAGGGCAATGGCCTCCCAAGTTGCTAGGATTACAAGCATAAGCCACCATGCCCAGCCTATATGTTATCTTAAAAATTCCTTAGATAGTTGTAAAGGTGGCTAATTTTCAGTTTAACATTATATCTTGGCCAACCAGAAAAATAGGACATTTATATTTCTCATTAGAGGTCATTAAAGTTAAAATATTTTCAAAAAACATATGTCCTGCTATGCAAATAAATAATCTGTCCGACATTCCCCCTGTTATTGGTTTAGAAGAGAATAGAAACAAGATTTTAACATCTCAATAGCATAACCTTGAATGGAGAAGGAACCAAATGAAGGACATTGTACAACTGATGTGTATTCTGTTGATATAGGGAAAGGGTGGGAAAATATAATAAAAATATACTTTTATGAAATGACACAAAATTTTCAAAACCTGCTAAAATCTAAAGAAAAGCAAGACACTGAACAATTCACTGCATGAATGCATATCTCCCCTCAGGGGAATATGAGGGCAGAAAATTTAGAATTATCAACAATAGTCTTCTGTTTTGGAATCTGCTTGATTATTGATTATCCAGGAAAAATAATTTATTATCCAGGAAAAATAAACAAGTGAATGAATGACCATAACGTTTTCTTTAGAATGGAAGAATCTATAAATTCTCACAGTGCCAGAACAAGAACATACAATGGTGACACAAACATATTGCCAAAATTGCTTTAAGGCAGAGGTGTCAAACAAGCACCCTGAGGGCCACAGGGTGATTTTTCAAAGGACTTTTTCCTGCTTTTCTATTGTGTCTCATATCACAAAAATCAGGCATGGACCTTTTCCTCACTAATCAGCTTTGCTCCAAGACAACACTTATTCTTTTGATGTACGGCAGAAAACAAAAAGTTGGACACCCTTGCTTAAGGGGTATTGCTTATGAGGAAAGAATATTAAGTAAATTATGTGCTTTTGCTTTTCTTTTTAATTTCGAATATAAAGGGGGCAGAAATATTTTTGTGACATTGATACCATGTATGTATGTATAATACTTAAGTTAGACCTTTTTGTGTGGCCATCAATAGAGTGTTCATTGCAGTCAATATACGAATTTAATCCCTAACTCCCCTGCCCCCTCCATCTTCTTGGTTTCCAATGTCCTTTATATCTCTTTGTGCTGCCTGTGTACCCATCATTTAGCTCCAGATATGTAATGAGAACGGGAAGTGTTTGTTTTCTCATTCCTGAGACCCTTGGAATCTTGTCTTGGAAAATTGTCTCCAGTTTCACCCAAGTTGCAGCAAAATACATTATTTCATTCCTTCCTATTGCTGAGTAGCACTCCATTGTGTGTGTGTGTGTGTGTGTGTGTGTGTGTGTGTGTACACACACATGTATATAATGCATAGAAGGTTGGACAATTAAGTACATGAACTCAACCCACAAAAAGTGCTACCTACATCATTGCTGAATATCACTATTATCGTCACCTTCGAAGTGCTCTCCTTGCGAAGCTATGTACTGATGCCAGCACCTAGCCCACCCTTCAGAGCAAGTTTGGAACGCCTTTTCTGGAATGGCCATCACAGATGTCATCACATGAAGTCTGACAATTAAGTTTCAGAACTCAACCCAGAAGAAAGTGCTTATCAAAGTGATGCCAGGTTCGCAGAACAAATTAGTGAGGATTCCCACCTCCATTTTATGAAATAACTTCTGTTGTATAAATACCAGTTCCTCTGTATAGGTCTGGTACAATCTGTCTATGAACACTCCTAGTCTGGGGCTTTCTTCTATTGGGAGATATTTTATTACTCACTGGTCATTTTTTGGTCTTTTAATATTTTCTCTTTATTCACAAGTCAGGCTTGGGAGGTTGTGTGTTTCCAGGAGTTTATTCTTTCTAGGTGTTCTACTTTGTGGGCATAGAAGTTTTCCTAGTATTCATGGATAATATTTTATATTACTTCAGAATCAGTTGTAAAAGGTCCCATTTTATTTCTGACTGACCTTATTTGAGTCTTTTCTCTTCTTTTTTAGGAAATATGGCTAGTGGTTTATCAATTTTATCTTTTCAAAGAATCAACTTTTTTCTTTCATTTATCCTTTCCATTATTATTATTTTTTGTTTTAATTTCGTTTAGTTCTGCTTTGAGCTTTCTTATTTCTTATATCTTGCAGGATTTGAGTTTGATTTGTCTTTCTTCTTTCTAGTTCCTTGAAATGTGACATTAGGTTGTTAATTTGTGGTCTTTCTGTCTTTTGTTGTAGACATTTCAGGCTATGAACTTTCCAGTTAGGACTGTTTTTTCTGTATCCCATAGACTTTGAAAGCTTGATTCCCATTTGTCATTTAGTTTAAACACTCTGCTGGCTTTCACATTAATCTCAATCAATTTCATTATTCATTCAAATATCGTTTAGCAGCAGGTTTTTTAATTTCCTTGATTAAATGCAGATTTACATGCTTCTCTTGGAATTGATTTCTAGTTTTATTCCATTGTGGTTTGAGAAGGTACTTGGTTTAATTTTTTTTCAATTTGTGAGACTTGTTTTGTGTCCTAAGACACGATCAATCTTGAAAAATATCTCATATGCTGAACATGCACTGCTTTTGGGGTATAATGTTCTGTAAATGTCTGTCAGATGCATTTGTTCTAGAGTCCCAAAAAGTACAGTGGTTTTTATTTTATTGATTTTCTGCTCTGATGCTCTGTCCAGTTCTGTCAGTGGGGTGTTGATGTCCTTTGCAATTAAGATGTTATTGTTTACTTCTTTGTTGGACCTAATATAATCTGCTTTATGAATCTGTTTTCCTATATGAATCTCATGTTTTGGGTAATGTATTTAGAATTAGTATGTCCTCTTGTTGAATTACTCCCTTTACTTTTCATCTCTGCCTTTTTTGCTGGTGCTGATTTACAGCCTATTTTATCTGATATAGATGATATAGATTTGCTTTTTTCCCCCTTGCATGGCATATTTTTCCCCATCCCTTTATCTTGAATGCATGGGAGTCCCTTCAGCTTAGATGTATTTCTTGGAGACAGGAAATACTTGGGTTATTCTTTTATACATTCAGCCAGTCTACGTCCAGGCTAAAGGTGGAACATTCAGATTGTTTCCATTAAGTGTTATTATTGATATGTTAGATGTTGTTCAGAACATTTTCTTATATGATACCTTATTGTTTTGTTTTTCCTCTTGTGCTAAGAGCTGTGACATTTCACTTTCAGATGATTTATGCTATGTGTCTGTTTTGCTGTTCCACATATAATACACTTTGACCATTTCCTGCAGGGCAGGTCTAACAGTGACAAATTCCCTTAGTGTTTGCATAACTTTATTTTTACATCACTTTTCAAACTTAATTTTCCAGGATACAAAATTCTTGACTGGCTTTTATTCTAAGAAGACTAAACATGGGGTCCTATTCCCTTCTGGCTTGTAACGTCTCTGTTGACAAGTTGTCTGTTAACCTGATGGATTTTCTTTAATAGAATAATTATTGCTTTCATCTTGTATCTTGTAAAATTTTCTCCCTCATTTTAACTTTGGCCATATGCATGACTATGTGTTTTGGAGTTGCCCCATTTACTTTGAATCTTCTCAGTGTTCAATGGTCACTGTACACCTTAATACCTGAATCCCTGCTGACACCAGGAAAGTTCTCCTAAATAACTACCTCACATAAGTTTTCCATGGTTCTTGCTTCCTCTTCTTCTCTCTTATCTTATCCCTCCAGGATACATGTAATTCATATATTGGCTTGATTCAAATAGTCCTATGTTTCTCCAAATGATTGTTTATTCTTCTCTATTTTTCTCCACAATTTTGAATGACTGCATTAGTTTGAAAGCCTTGTCTTCAAGCTTTGACATTCTTTTCTCTTCTTGGTTCAGCCTGTTGTTTAAGATTTTTGCTGATATTTTGAAAATTTCCTATTGGTTAAGATCCATTGCTATGGATCCCTTGTGATCTTTGGGAGTGTCAATCTAGCTATCTAGCTTCATTTTTTTTCATTTTGCCAGAATTCTTTTTTTTTCTTCTATTGTGAAACCTCTTCTTCTCATCTCAAGACCAACAGAATTCCATTACATGGATTCTCCTTTGGTAAGAACTGTCTTACTTAGTGAGGTGTGACCTCTAGCTCACACATTTGTTTCCTATTCTAGAGGATTGACCTGGCAGAAGAGGGGAGATGTACTAAGAGCCCATAACATTTCTGCTGTCCTCCATCATCCTTTTTCCCTGGGTTGTCACGGTCTGAGCCACTCCTAGAGTGGTATGTTCTTTCCCCAGGATTCTATGGAAGCTTGGGCAGGGGACAGAGTGAGTCCTTCTCCACAGAAGATGATATTGTGGGTATTCACTCTGCTTGGGCCTTCCCACACTGGTAGCAATGATACATAAAAAGAATAATGCAGTTTACATGGATGGAGCGGGAACATATTCTTCTTAGCAAAGCATCTCAAGAATGGAAGAAAAGTATCCAATGTACTCAGCCCTACCTTGAAACCAATTTATAGCTTTCTTATGAAAGCTATAACCCAATTATAGCCCAAGAAATGGGGAGAGGGGAGAGG
>CAUYRH010093106.1:0-48871 GCA_963574655.1 Perodicticus potto
TTTGCTTTTGGTTACCAGCTGCTGAGTGTGGGAGTAGTTGTGTTTCCTAAGGTAAAATGCCCTCATGAGATCAGATGGCCTTCTTTAATTTCTTCCCAAAACACTGCCTAGAGGGACAACCTGACCAAGCGTAGGTACTCATACCCAGCTCGCCTTCCTCCAAGCTACGTGATGTCAGAGCCACACAGGAAACCCGGGATTATTCTATATACATTTCTTTGTAATAGTATGATATGACTCTAGGTCAATATATACATATACACATAGACCTAAAATATTTGTCTTCTTAACAGCCACATAGTATTTAAGAGTATGGGCATAATTTAATTAACAAATCCCCAATTAGACTTTTAGTTTGTTGGTTTCTCTTTCTTTCTTTCTCTCTCTTTCTCCCTTCTTTCCTTTCTTTTTTTTTCTTTTTTAATTTTTGCTACAAACCGTGGCAATTAATAACTTTTTATAGAGATCCTGATTACTGGGGTTGCTAGATCCGATAGTATGTGGCTGGTTAATTATAAATGATATTGCCAGGTTCGTATTCTCATCAGCAGCATACAAAATGCCCACTGCTTCTCATTCTTGCCAGTGATGTATGTTATCATTCCTGACAATTCTGGAAAACTTACTGGGACTGGAGGAGCCGAATTCTTAGATCTCTAACAGGTCCAGTGCTCTGTGGTTCTCTTGATGAAATTCGTTCATTGAAATGTCAAAACAGGGTTGATTGTAGTAATAAAGATTCTTGTGAACATATTTGGCCCTCGTTCCTTAAAATGTTCTAAAGCATTTATTAATGTATCCTTTGCAACATTTAACTTAGGATCTGTGAAAAAAGAAGGGGTTCTTGAGAAATCCAAATAATTATGGAGCTGTAACAAATTGAGTTTAATTTCTTACCTACCTCAGTCTCCTTGGGCCAGAGGAGACTATCTTCCTCACAGTTAGGAATTCTCCCCTTTGAACACATAGATGGTCAAAGTCTCAGGGGGTAGGAGAAGTGGTGGCCTGTTTCACTATGACCCAAGGCTTTAACTCCTGAGACTAAAAGGCATATGACATCCTGTCCACAGCTTTTGTCCATATCATCCTGCCAAAGATATGTAGCCCAATTTCCACATTTAGAATGAATTTTTTGAAGGTTGGTAACTAGTTTATCCCCATTCTACTATGCTTCTGTCAATATCTGGATATTTTTTATGTGCCTGTCTATAGATCCTGGATGAGATATTACCCATAAAATATTCTCTATAGAAAAATTTTACTGCACCTGAGAAATTTCAAAAGTTGGCAGTGGTGGCCGTGCTTGGTGGCTCACACCTGTAATTCTAGCACTCTGGGTGGCTGAGGTGGGGAGGATTGCATGTGGCTGGGAGCTCGAGACCAGCGTGAACAAGAGTGAAGCCTAGACTTTACAAAAAATAGTAAACTTAGTTGGGCATGTTGGCTCATGCCTGTAGTCCCAGCTACTTGGGGGTCTAAGGCAGGAAGATTGCTTGAGCCTAGGAGTTTGAGGTTGCAGTAAGCTTGGCTAATGCCACTACAGTCTAGCTCAGGGTAATAGAGGAAGACTCTATCTCAAAACAATAACAACAACAACAACAACAAAACAACAAGAAAACGTGGTTGTGGTAAGATAATATCAGTTGACTATTCTTCAGATGCAAATCAGAAGACAATAAAATGGTATCTTTACTAAAAATACAACCTCTCAGGCCCCAGAAATCTAGAAAACACAGAATTGATCACAGATCATGATCACAGATATAATAATAACGAAGAAGTTTGAAATAGTATGAGAATTACCAAAATGTGACACAGAGACACGAAGTGAACACCCAATGTTAGAAAAATGCCACCAATAGACTTGCTCGACACAGGGTTGAAACTGACCTTCAATTTATAAAAAACACAGCATGTGCCAAGTGCAATAAGGTGAAACACAACCAAACGAGGTGTGCCTAGAGACACTTTGAAAAGCAACTAAGTTAAGGATCTTGAGCAGAGATCATCTTAAGTGCAGTGACCATTGTACTCAGGAGAAAAAAGGGAGGAGGGTTTTGAGACCCACACACAGCAGAGAAGTACAGAGCAGGAGCCGGGGGGACGCTGGCGGCAGGGAGCCAAGTTACACTGCCATAAGCCCTGGGACACGTGGAGCCACCGGACACTGGAAGAGGCAAGAAAGGTTTCTTCCCAACAGCCTTTTGAGGGAGCGTGGCCCTTTTCGTACCCGGATTTCAGACTTCTGGTCTCCAGAACTGCGAGAGAATTAATGTCTCTTATTTTGAGCCACTAAGTTTGTGATGATTTCTTGTGGCGGTTCTGGGAGACGGAGCAAGCCCACTCCTGGGCTCGCAGACTCAGGCCAAGAAAGGATTCAGTTGGATTTGAGATAATATAGCTGTGAAGCCGAAAATAGATTTGCAGCCAGCAGTTTCATTAATTTGAGTCCCCAAACACTAGTCACAAATGCTAGGGCAACACAGCAGAGCTACTTTGAATTATATTAATGTAGCAAACTGCTTATTTTGTATATTAATCTTGATGCTGATGTGTATTAAGGGCGAGATTTTGAATAATTTATCGAACTGATTGGAAGAATGGCTTCACTACAACATCACACATTTGCCCCTGTAAGGTTCAGTGTGAGAAGCGTAGAGACTAGGGTGTAATTTTCATAGACCTTTGCTTCTTGCTACCTTCTTTCAGCCTTTCTTGGGGTAGAAATTCTAAAATGGGTTCAGTGGGAAAAAAAGTGTAATTTTCTGTCAGATTTTCTCACAAGTATGTGCAGCCTCCCATTTTTTACAGATTTTTCGTTAATTTTTTTTTTATTAGACAAGTTCTTTTGAGGTGAGTTTTAGGTTTTCAGTGGACTGTGGTGGACCCAGGATTGAAGGGCTCTGGGCTGTTTGGAGCCCATATTTTCTTTTTTTTTTAATTATTATTAAATCATAATTGTGTACATTGGTGCAATCATGGGGCACAATGTTCTGACTTCATATACAATCTGAAATATTTTCATTGAACTATTTAACATAGCCTTCATGGCCTTTTAATCACTATATGAAGACATTTATATTCTACTTTTACTAATTTTCACTTGTACCCTTGTAAGATGCACCGTAAGTGTGATCCCACCAATCACCCTCCCTCCACCCATCCTTCCCCCTCCCCTCCCCTCCCTTGTGGGGAGGGGGGATTGCATTCTTTTAATTTACCTGGATGTATTTGGAGAGCATTTTCCTAAATAGAGTTTCTCAAAAATGGAAAAACAACCATCCCACATATAAGTACTAATCTGAAAACAGTTGACCAAACACTATAGGTTGAGATGAGAGAAAAACATAATTAAATTAGAAAGGGAGGAGAGGACTCCGTAAGTTCTCACCTATCAGATACAACGTAGGGGTAAATATCTTACTTGCTGGGTGATTGAACTATAACTCAGACTTTGGACATTACATTGCAAACGGAAATAATGTAACCTAATTGTATGTGCCCTCATATTAACCCATAATAAAAATTAGAAAAAAAATAAGATGCTTTTAGGTTACGACTTTCCTTCCTGAAAATCCACAGAAGCCTCGTTAGAGAAAGAATCTGTGAGTAAGTTGATGTTTTTCTGATCAAATTGGAGAAAGACAAAATATATGGGCAACCTTTCAGCAGATATCCATGTCCTTCTTCATAGGATATTTATGATAAGATATTAGTAAGAGCCAGTGGAAGAAGATGCTGAAATTAGGGTGGCACCAGGCTTTAAATATTTTGCAGGATTGCTTGGTTTGGTTATTTTTTCTTATGTCAACTACCTCATTTAGCAAGCCAAGTAACAAAACAAAGCAAAAACAAAACAAACAAATAAACAGAAAACTATTTTATTCTTTTCCCTACCTCAGAATGATTACAAAATAAATATAAATTTCAGAGAGAGAAAGCAGAAATTTCTCTAATTTTTCTCACACTCCTCCTGCTTTAACCTGTTATGAAGAATATTACTTCAAATCTGAGAAAGGATTTGGGATAATTAATCACCTTGCATTATAGAGAAACTTTCTATTTTTCCTCTGGAAGGAATAACATATTTCTTCCCTCCTCCAGGTATGTTGAGGACCTTGACTTTTATTTTTATCTACTATAGTCATTCAAATAGATAAAAAATTGATAAATGTTGAAATAAGCTAACACATCTTGATAGATGATGACTGAATTAGAGCATACAAACCTAATTTTTCCTTCAAATTCTGATCCTGTGCTATACATTGATTGGTGACCCCATCTGAGTGTTCTATGATGGTTTCATATTCAATGTATTCAAACCTGAACTCATTAAGTGCCTCTTCACAAGTTATTCTCTGGACTTTGTCATTTGTGTTCATGGGACCACCATTTTTCCAGTCACCCAAACTTACAAAATAAAGAATGTTTTGGGAGAAGTTTGGGGATTTTTTATTTTATTTATTTATTTATTTTTTAATGTGTAGATGTCCCATTTCCTTGACAGGCATTTTTTTATTATCCACATCTATTTAATACAAAAAACATAGAACATCCATGAATTTATTTTGCAAGAGAAAACTTATCAAGAATAAGGAAAAAAATAACACAATACCTAGTTAACTGACTGGCCCACCCTATAAGCACTCTAAAATATAATTTTTTTAAAAAGTTAATAGATTAATCAAAATTTTATTTAAATATACTTTCATAAGGAAATATATTTTGTAAAGTAACATTTACATGAAAATATTTTCCTTGCCTTTGTCATCCTACATAAGAATTTCAAGGGCCTACTGGACAACTCCATATGAGCCGGTGCATTTGTGGCCAATATTCTGGATGTGGAGAATCTTAACGATGGAGATAAAGGTGTTTTGATCTTTAAATTGCATAAATAATTACTTCTTTTATACTTCTTCAATTACATAGTATAAATTTGAACCTTAGACTCTTCTTTTTATATGTGGTACAGGATCAAATATTTTATTCAGCCCGTGCTCTCAATCCTCAATTTTCTTTCATTGATCCTGGTTGGTCATAGGGCCTGCTCTGTCTTTGCCCTTGTACTAATTTTCTAAAGAAGATTGGACCTGAAAACAGATTATTTAATTTATTTTTTACATATAATTTCCTGTCTCAGAAGGAATTTAATTTGAATTAGGAATTTATTGCAACTTTTAAATAATTTTAAGGACCATATCGCGTATTTGCTCAATTGAATTTGGGGCCTTTTTACACATTAGCAAGATAAAAGAAAAAACATGAATATCTAACAAAAAAGGGAAACTAATGGCTGCTCGTAACTACAGTAGAGTTCTATTAAGATAGGGAAATAATCATATAAGGTAAAGAAAGATGACATTTTATGTAGGGAAAAATGAAATTGAAAGCTTATTGTGTTTTATTATGATCTCAAAAAGCTTCAATACACCTCACAAATAACCTTTTCTTTCTGAGAAGAGCTCTTATTTCAGGAGATTTCTACCCAGGATTTCACCATCTCCCCACTGGCTGGGGTAGGCGGGAGTAGAGCTTAAGTCACTCATTTCTCTGAAAGTTAATTTTGTTTTCTGAAGAGAATTGCTGATAATAACTCTGTCTAGTCAACTCAGAGGACTCATTAGAGTACAAATTAAATGGTTTCTTTAAGTAGTTTCTTGCTCCCAAATAAAATCCCCCATAAAGAAGAGAACTTGAAATGTTGAGTATAAATACATGTAAAACATCTGTTGCAGCATTTGAAACCACTCTATCTATAATAAAAAAACAATGCCATCTACATAATGGGTCAATAGCATCTGAAAAGGGGACAAAAAAGGGGAGGGGAGAACGCTTTTTAATTTGATTATACTGAAAAGTTGACTATCACTTGTTACTGTCTGTTACAGGACAGATAAGTGAAAAGCTGAGAATTACATGCAAAACTGAGAAAAATTGAATGTGAGGAGTTTGATTTTGATTTGGCTAGCCCATGCTGCTGTACAAAAATAGCCCTGGGCATTAATCTGTCAGGTCCATTATTATGCCTATTTCTGAGATTTATACATTGGTTTGTGGTAGCAATAGACATTTATTGAGTGCTGATCACCTGCCAAGCTCAGTGCTGTACACCTTAGTAGTGATGGTCCCAACCCAGTGGGTTTTCAATCTAATAAGACAGACAAGGCAATTAAGACACAGACTCAGAGGAAGAAACTGACTAATGCATGCAGAGGAGACAGAATAGCTTTCCTTTCCTTTTCTGCACCTTGTGTAGCCCACTGTGGTGTCTTTGTTCAAGGAAGCTAAAGAAGTATTTTAGAGACCAAGAGGGTATGAAGATGGATGTCAGAAGAATGCTCAGATCACCTGTTCACTTCAAATTTTTTGACATTGATGCAAGTGGTAGATTTTCAGATGTTTTACTGGTCCAATTCAATTCCTTGTGTGAGTTATTTTCTTATCCTCTTTGTTTCCTCATGTCTGATTTTATTCTCCTGCATGTACAGCATCCTTGCTATCTCTCTCCATTATAATTATTTAATGTCTCCTTTTGAAATCCCTTAATTGTTCCTTTCTCTCATTTTGGGGTGATAACAGCATCTTGCTCTGTTAAAAGGCATGTATCAAGACACTTCATATACTTGACCTGAATTTTGTGATTTAAACAGGTGTGGTTCTGGACCTGACATCACATAAAATTTAACACAGGAAATATTGAACCATTTGTAGATTTGTATAATTTTAACATCTATGGTTGAACAGATGCACTTATTAAATATGACATGCTTGTAAAGGTTTAAGCAAATTTAAAATTAAAACAAAAATATGGAAATTACATATTTTATAACAGGGAAATAATTTTAATTAGGCTCTATTATCCTTAATTATTAGAACACATCTGGCTGGGTGCAGTGGTTCACCCCGGTAATCCTAGCACTCTGGGAGGCCAAGGCAGGTAGGATTGCCTGAGCTCAGGAGTTCAAGAACAGCCTCAGAAAAAGCAAGACACCGTCTATACTAAAAGTAGAAAAACAAGCAGAGCATTATGGCAGGCCACTGTAGTCCCAGCTACTTGGGAGGCTGAGGCAAGAGGATCGCTTGAGCCCAAGAGTTTGAGGTTGCTGTGAGCTATGATGCCACAGCACTCTACCCAGGGTGACAAAGTGAGATTCTGTCTCACAAAAAGAAAAAAAAAAAGAAAAAAGAATCCATCCTATTATTCTACTTCATCTGTGCATGAGCATGTAAATTCAGGTTGTTTTGCATTAAAGTATAAACTTTAGTTTATAAAAACTAGCAGAAGATTGGTACTAATGGTGTCAAGATATGTAGGCATCTCTTTAAATTAAAAAACAAAGGTAACCTTTATAAATGCATTTCAGTATTTATATGTGACCACTGACCTATAGAAAGAAGGCAGTAATTCCTGACTAATGAATCAGCTTTCAGGGGCGAGAGGATGTTCACATACTCTGCAGTGTTCCAAACAGAAGGTGCCACACTGCATGCTGCTATAGAATGCAAAGAAAAATCCCTGCCATTAAGAAACTTACAGTCAAATTGGGAAAACATTTTACACTTGAGAAAAGAACTAAAATTGAAATAAACGATAAATCAAAGAGGCAAATATACAAGTATAATAAATATAGTAGTCTCTACAAAAAAAAAATTCCCACTTTGGTCTTTTCTGTTTTAAATTTAATTAAGTTTTGACCTTAGATACATAGACTGGGATTGGTCTTGATATATACTCATCATTGGTCCATGCAAAGCCTGCTTCTCTTTAATGAATTGAAAATACTCAATAGGAAAAAAAAAATCAAAGTTCTTTTGTACACCAGTGAAAGAGGGATTTAGAGGTAAGAGTGGTTCAGGGCCTCTTAAAACACTTTATTGAATCTCTGCTTATTAGTGTTCTTGATAGCTACTATTGCATCATATTATAGCCAAATGCCCATGGCAGCTTTTCACGGGAAGGCAAGAAAAAGAAAGATATTTGGAGGGGAAGGAGAATACATTTTGAGTACATCCAATATAACAAATTGGAGCCCTACATTTATATCTGTGACCACCTCTTCCATGACACCCTTGTCCTTAACTATGTAACCCAGGGCTCTGATTTCATTTTTCTTCAACCTACTACCCACCCAGAAAGTGGTGCGGTTTCTACCTTCTACACATTCACTAAAGGAGAAAGTATTCTATTGTGAGAGGTGAGCAATTCCGGTGCTAATACGAGATGCACATTTTGCTGATATAGTTCAGTGCTGTCATGGCCTCCTGAGACCTGTCCCATGTGGTAGTAATTAACTTTTAATGCAAGCCTGGAGGGCAAAACACTTAAGACTTATCCAGTTTTCTCCAAAAGAATGAATAGGTAAATGTTAACATATGTTTATCAATAGCTAAAGTACTTAGACTAGCTCAACTATTATTACAAGAAGAAAAGCCTAGATTTTCCACTATATCTGTTCTACTTCTCTCACTCCAGGATTATAGAGAATTGGGTGGCTAATCTTTAGAAATGTGTAGTGAGGTTATAGAATCTTAGATATTAGAAAAATACAGTATGTCTGCTGCTACTTCCATCTCTGCATTAGTCTTCAGCTGGCATTGTTAATTCATCAGACAATTTTTTTTCCTGACTCTGGATTCTGGATTCTTTATAAATAGCACTTGGATTAATGAATTCGTTGTGCCAATATTAGACCATAAACTTCCAAAATATCACTTTCTCGCTGCATTTATTGGTTTACCCCAAGCCGTGTTTTAGGTTCATCTCGTTGAAGATGCTCAGCAATACTTTTGAACAAGTAAGATAGGAGAGACCTAAAGAGGTAGTCTGTCTAAAACAAACAAACAAACAAACCAACAAATATTAAGAAAGCTGGCCTTCAGATATTAATGTTCTCAAAAGTTAGGTGTTCATTTTTCTGAGACCTTCTTACAGTAAATGTAAATGTAAACGTTGTAAAAGTAAGTGAGAAAAATATGTCTACTTCATTTTCTACTGAAGTACAATTTTTGAAAATTTACTATTGTCTGCTTGTATTTTCTACATAATACATCATCAATATGAGTTAATATTGTATATATGTATGGGATAAATATAGCATATATGTAATGACTAAAATGCTTTTTTAATTTATTTTTTAACTTAATTCGTACTAAATCATAATGGTATACATTTATGGGGTACAATGTGATGATTTGATATACAATGATATACAATCGGGAATGCTTAAATCAAACTGATTAACATAACCATCACCTCACTTACTTTTTGTGGTAACACATTTATAATATACTCTTAGCTGCTTTGAAATGTACCCTTGCATTGTGCAGATTAGGTGAGATCCCGCCAAATACTCTCCCTCCACCCACCCTTACTGTCCCCCCTTCTTCTTTCCCCTTCTTCTTTCTGAACTATATTTGGGTTGTATCATTCATATGAATGTGTGATTATATTTTGGTTTCACAATATTATTGAGAACATTGGATACATTGTTTTCCATTCTTGAGATACTTCATTAAGAACAATATGTTCCAGCTCCATCTAGGTAAACATAAAAGATGTAAAGTTACCATCATTTTATGGCTGTATAGTATTCCACAGTACACATATACCACAATTTGTTAATCCATTCATGGGTTGATGGGCATTTGGGCTGCTTCCATGACTTGGCAATTATAAATTGGGCTGCAATAAACATTCTGGTGGAAATGTCTTCGTTGTAAAATGATTTTTGTTCATCTGGGTAGATACCTAGTAATTGAATTACAGGATCAAAAGGTAGGTCAACTTCTAGTTCCTTGAGAATTCTCCATACTTCTTTCCAAAAAGACTGTACTAGTTTTCAAACCTACCAGCGGTGTAGAAGTATTCCCTTCTCTCCACATCCATGCCAACATTTGCAGTTTGGGGATTTGGGGATGTAGGCCAATCTTACTAGAGTTAGGTGATATCTCAAAGACACTTTGATCTGCATTTCTCTGATGATTAAAGATGATGAGTATTTTTTCAAGTGTTTTTTAGCCATTCACCACATTCTCAGAGAATTTGTGTTCAAGTCTCTTGCCTACAAAGAAATGGGGTTGTTTATTCTTTTCTTATTGAGTGAGTTCCCTGTAGATTCTAATTATCAGAACTTTGTCAGTATCATAATCTGCAAAAATCTTCTCCCATTCTACAGGCTGTTTGCCTTACAGTGCCCTTAGCTGTGCACATATTCATGATCAAAACATGTTAACAAATTCTAGACATCTAATATATGACCTACCTGAGAGTATTTAGATAAATATTATTTCCTAGGAATTACTAGTGTGTATAAAACAAAATTAAAATTGAACCCACCTTAAGCAATTCCTATAAGATAATGCCTACAGACCATTGGGGAAAAACTAAGTGGTAGACACCTTGTCTGATTTGACCCTCAAAATGTATAAAGCCAGTGAGTACTACCCAAACTCTGCGGGGACATACCAGAGTGTCCAGTTGCTATTTCACATTTGTCACACTCAACAATACTTCTCAGTAGTTCTAGAAGGGTGTATGTTTACTCCACAGGTGGTGTGAGAAGGTCAGGCTTCTAACGGGATTGTATCTGGGAACCAGTGAGGTACACAAACAACAGACTTCCTAGATCTTGAGTGAGAGTGTGGGCATTTCCTGAATCTTCTCACCTGACTTAATCTAGTGATAAATTCAAATCTGCAGATTTTCCCTGAAAGAAGTTTGAAAAATATCCCATGTTCATGGATCAGAATTAATATTGTTAAAATGCACATGTTACCCCAAATAATATAGATTCAGCACAATCCCTATCAAAATTCCAATGGCATTTTTCACAGACATAGGACAAACTATTTTAAAATTCATATGAGACCACAAGTGATCCTGACTACAATCTTGAGGGAAAAAGGTGGAAGGAATCATACTTTCTGATATCAAATAATGTTACACAACTATAGGAATCAAAACAGGAGAGCACTGGTGTAAAAACAGACATATGGATCAATGGAACAAAGAAACAGAATGTACAGTCAATTAAATTTTGACAAAGAAATCAACTAATAATTAAGCCTAGGAGTTTAAGATCAGCCTAGGTAACATAATGAGACACCCGCCTTTATTAAAAAAAATGTAAAAACAAGTAGCTAGGTGTGCATCTGTAGTCCTAGCTACTCTGGTTGTTGAGTCAGGAGGATCCTTTGAGCCCCAGAGACCATGGCCTCAAGGAGGTTTGATTGTGCCATCTACACAATTTCAGGTCTTACGTTAGGTCTTTAGTCCATTTTGAGTTGATTTTTGAAGTTATAGAAGGGTCAGATTTCATTCTTTTACAGGAGAGCAAGACTCTGTCTCAAAATAAATAAATAAAAATAAACAAGTGAGACTACATTGAACTAAAAAGCTTCTGCATAACAAAGGAAACAACAAAATCAAAAGACAGCATATGGATTGGGAGAAAATATCTGCAAACCATATCTCTGATAAAGGGTTAATTAATATACAAAATAAATGCAGAATTCACGCAACTCAATATTTAACAAAAGAACAACTTATGAAAATGAGAAAGGACTTGAATAGCCTTTTTTTCATAGAAAACATATAAGTGACCAACAAATATATGAAAAAAAATGTTCAACTTTAGTAATCATCAGGAAAATGCAACACAAAGCCAAAATGACCTAATACCTCATACTTGTTAGAATGGCTATTATCAAAAAGATAACAAATACAGTGAGAGTGTGATGAAAAGGGAACTCTTATATACCGTTGGCAGGGAAGTAAGTTGGTACAGCCATTATCGAAAATAGTAGGAGGTTCTTCAAATAATTAAAAATGTAACTACCAAATGAAATGAATATGTTAAAAAGATATTTTTGGGCTCCACACCTGTGGTTCAACAGACGAAGGTGCCAGCCACGTACACCTGAGCTGGCGGGTTCGAATCCAGCCCGGGCCTGCTAAACAACGTCGGCTGCAATCAAAAAATGGCCGGGCATTGTAGCCGGCACCTGTAGTCCCAGCTACTTGGGAGGCGGAGGCAGGAGACTCGCTTGAGCCCAGGAGTTGGAGGTTGCTGTGAACTGTGATACCACAGCTCTCTATCCAGGGTGACAGCTTGAGGCTCTGTCTCAAAAAAAAAAAAAAAAAAAGATATTTTTGTTTCCATGCTCAATGCAGTATTATTCATGATAGCCAAAATACATAAACAACCTAAGAACATTATGCTAAATGAAATAATCTAGACATAGAAACAAAAATACTACGTGACCTCTCTCAATCTATAAAAAAGGTCAAATACATAGAAACAGAGAGTAAAACAGTGGTTACCAGAGATGGGGAGGAGGGAAAATGAAGGAAGTAGATAAAAGGGTGAAATTTTGCAGGTACGTGGGCCAAATAAACCTAGAGATCTGATGTGGGGCATGAAGACTGTAGTTACCGATATTATATCATATATTGAGAATTTGTTAAGATTAGATTTTTGTGCTCTTAGCACACAAATAAATGGTACCGATGGAAGATGATGTTAATTTGTCTGATTGTACTAATTATTTCACTATAAGTGTATATATCAAAACATCACATTGTGCACCTTAAATATGTATATAAAATGAAAAATAAAAGTAAGTAGAAAAGAAATCTTAAGTCATATAAGCCAATATCTTCCCGATATGAATATTTAATTATTCACTCTTAAATTGGTTCTTGCACTATGAATGTTTTCAGAATCCACCATAAAATAGGCATTTCACTATTTGAGGGCAAGGGACAAGTTTGTTCATAATCATTGCTATGATGTAGAGAAATTAGAATCACGGCTATGACATATTAAGTACTTGCTATATAAAGGGGCTATACTAAATGCTTTGCAATTATTACATAAGCAAAATGATTTATAGTGACACCTTAGAGGACGGCATTAACATCCCAATTTTACAGATAAGGAAATTGAGACATGGATAGGTTAATTAATTTGCCTAGTGTTACATAACCATTCAATGATTAACCAAAAATTGAATCACAGGTTGTTCTTATGTCCACACATGAAAATGCTACATTCTGCTTCTTTGCTTATGACGTGGGGGTTGTAAAAAAAATCATCACAAAAGTTTGCTCTAAATTATAATGCTCATCGCCATTGTTCAAGAGGCCTGGTATTCAGCAGGAGATACATTAACAAGTAATAGTAACATGCCATGATATGATAAGAATTACAAGTACTACAAAATGCAATGAGAAGAGAGAGGCTGGACTCTAGTAATAAATGGATTGAGTGTCTACTGTGTCTACTGTGTGCCAGACACACGAGCATAAGCCTTTTCTGCAATTTGGAATTTCAAAAGCTCTGAGAATCAGACTTTTTAAATAATTAAATGATGTAAGGCAATTTATAGTCTTTATTTATCCCTACTAATATTTCACTGCAGAAATATGACTGCATTTTAATTTGAAGTGCTGCCCTATAGTCTACTGCAGAGCTGTTAAATATTTCATGGTGCATGCACCATACTATCTTTCTAAAAGTCAAATTAATCTGAATTCTGAAACATATCCAGCGCCAAGTTTTTGAGAGAATGGACTTGGGACCTATCACACTTCTGACCGATGAAAATCACATGTATCAGGCAAGGTTCAATCAGAAAAATGGTCATTATGAGTGCAAATGAATATAATAATTATTAAAACAATTTCAGCTCAAAAACTGTGGATTTTGTTTGGAAAACAAAGGTCTTCAAGGTTCATTTAAAGTTGCAGAAAAAGAGGTACTCACCAGCTTTCCTAAAGCACTGTACCCATGTGGAGTCTATAGGAAATGATTTCCTGTGGCTGCCTGCAGAATAGCCTCCGGGGTCAAGACTGGGACTGCAGATGGAAAGAAGAGCAGCTCAGAGTGGAGGAGTCAAGCTGCCAATGACTATGGACCTCTTCATCTGTCCATCTGACAGCAATCTTTTGGTGAGCAATCACCATTATTTCATTCTACCTCTCAAATCCTAAGCAAGCCCTTGACCAGCTCTAACCTGAAACAATACAGGGTGTGGGATTTAGTTTAACCAAATTGGTGATAAAACAACCCAGCACAACTTTGCATGAGACAAAGATCAACAGCGATTCATGCAAGTGTAGAGACAGATCCTGTCTTTAACTAAAACTTTAATTAATGTTTTCCAACATTTAATTTTTGGGTTTGGTATTCATTTTTATTCTTAAGAATATTGAGTCAATTATGCTTTATTTTGATTCCTGAAATTGGAGGATGACTCTTCAAATTTTGTACCTTGAGATGGGTACCTAGCTTACCTCTCCTTGGTTATAGTTGTGCCTGCTGGTCACATTTCCTTAACAGAGAAGCTGACCTCAAACTTTATTCTTTTTTTTTGAGACAGCGAACTCGAGATGTCACCCTGAGTAGAGTGCATGGCATCACAGCACACAGCAACCTCTAACTCTCGGGCTTAAGTGATTCTCTTGCCTCAGCCTCCCAGGTAGCTGGGACTACAGGTGTCCACCACAATGCCTGGCTATTTTTTTTTTCTTTTGGTTGCAGTTGTCATTGTTGCTCAGCAGGCCAGGGCTGGGTTCGAACCAACCACACTAGGTATATGTGGCTGGCACCCTGCCAAGCTACAGACGCTGCCCTCAACCTTTATTCTTGTGTTATTAGCAATCCAACCTGCAGTATGATATTAGATGTTATTCCTTACCTTACATCACAGAACATGGAAGTATTATAAAGTGTCACAGAGGAACATCTCTACTATATACATATTCTTACTTGTATACTAGAAAACTTATTTCCTTTTGGTAGTTTTACCAATCACCCCATCTAGTAAAGCAAGCTCCTTCTTTAAATACTGGGTCACTACTATGAGGCCAGGTGGAAGTCTTAACTTCCAGATTAATAGAACTGTTGCCGTGCTCTCCCAGAGAATTTATGACACTAAACAAGAAGGTTATAGTGACAGGAAGCAAAAGTTTTACTGAGCGGACCATTAGAGGTACCAACAAGAGGAGTAAATAAATCTTTTTCCACTCCTTTATCTGGGAGGCACGAATCCTAGCTATGGGAAAAACAGTGCCACTTATTGGCTGCTGATTCCGAGTATGTACTACATTTTGGAGAACATGTTTTCAATTCCATAGGATGTTGTCACCTGCTGGTGCCATAACCAATACTTTAAAAAGTTATTCCACTGTTTTATAAATCCATGTGCTTCAGGGTATTGGGGAACAGGTTACCACGAGCAGTGAATTCCATGAGCATGAGCCCATTGCTATTTCATTGATTGTTAGATTCGTTCTTACTCAGAAGCAATGTTTGGTGGAGTTCTGTGTCTGTCTATGGATGGTGCTTTGGTCAGGGACAGCAAGTCTAAATACAGAGCAAGTTCTGTTTTGGTGAGAACAAAGCTCCACCCTTTCTTGATGAAAGTAGTCCAAACTCACCAACCTGCCAACAGGTGCCTGGCCAGCCTCCTCCTGCAGGAAATTCTGCACTGGTCTCTTACTTTTTCTAACTGCAAAGACTTTCAGAGAGTAATGGCTAAGATTTCCCTTCCACCTCCCAGTATTGACTAATTCCTTTAGCCAACTCTCATCTGGAACTCTACAGAGAAGGAAATCCTGGAAAACACAGTCTGTGTTTGACTATCACATCAATAAAACAATCTAGTACATCTAGAAATGTTCTTGAGACAATCTTACCTTGGAAGGACAGTGAGGATTTAGCAAGTGAGGGTGAAAAGAGGTCATTCTAGGAAAGGATCTGAATATTGGCAAAAATACTGAAAATGAAAAACCCAAGGATTCTGGGGAATGGCAATTGCTCAAGTTTAGCTAAAACTTAAGGTATTTGGAAGCAGAATAGGAGGAGTAGTTAAAGAGCTATTGTTTGGTCACATTCAGAGAGAATCTTGAATTCCAGGCTGAGGTAATTGATTTTTAAAACAGTGGTTAAAAAGATGGCAGAAGAATAATATTTAAACAATGAAAGGAATGTATTTAGAATCACTTTGCACAATTCATAAGAGGAAAAATTGGAGATAATCATTTCATCAGGGGGATACATACTAGGAAAATTACTGCTATTGTTGTTCAGGCTTAAAGTGTTAAGGTTGAAATAGTAAGTGGCATTCTATCTTCCCCTCTGTTCATAAGCAAAATCGTGAAACTGGAGCTTTAATCTTTTTCATCCTTCACACATTTTTCATGTCACTTTCTTCATGAAGTAGAGTTCTAACACTCTCTTCTCATAAAACACTTTTGGCAAGAAACCATCATAAATTATTTCCTACTAATTTATAGATGGATAACACTTTAACATCCTAAGGAAAAATAGTTCTTCTGCTTCTTAATTTTTTTTTGAACCAATGGGACTTGGTGAAAACTTTTAATGAAAACTAAGAATTTTCTCCTTAGAGGGGAAAAAAAATGTTTACACAAAGACATAAAATATTTCAAATAACTTAGGTAGACTCACATGTATACTAAATTCTACATGAACCCCTACAGGTACCATGATTTTTTGGTCAAGTACCCTTAGCTAAAAGAAGAAAACTGTTCTTTGACACTTGAGCATCACCATGCAAATAATAAAATTTTTGTTGTTGTTGCTGCAATTTTGGCCGGGGACACGTTTGAACCCACCACCCTCGGTATATGGGGCCAGTGCCCTACTCCTTGAACCACAGTCACTGCCCCAATAAGAACAAATTTTAAGAGAAGAGCTTTCAAGTGCCCCTAAGATCATACAACTTAGTTAGATACCAGGGTCCATTCTCCATATGATAAACCCCACAGAACATGCAAGTAGCTGGGCTGAACATAATAAATGCTTTTTGTTTTCCCCCTATTATCATGCAGGTTGAAAACACATGGCAATTTCTGAAAAGTTGTGCTGAAGTTACAGTTAAAAAATGTACACATGGGAATGAAAATGAAGATAAACTTACTCTCTAGTTCGATTCAAGATTCAACCCCAGCCAAGCCACATGGCAGGGGTGAGAGGGAGGCACAAGGACAGGCAGAAAAAACATCTCGTTTTCAGTAGGGGTTCAAAAAAGGCCACCTGCTGTGTTTTCTCCCATATGATCTATAACGCCAGTGACCAGACACCAGCAAAGAGCACAGATTGGGCTGCTCTTAGGGTGGGAGGGAAGCAGAGATGTTGCTCAGATTCCACAGGTTCCTCTTTTGATGTGAGGCACCTGTGCGAGGTCTGGCTGAGCAAGGTCTCATACAGTGATATTCAAGCACAGTGGCTTACACAACACCGGGGTTCATTCTTCTCTCACTGAACGGTCCAATGAAGGGCATAGTCTAGAGTAGGTGAAGGCGTTCTGCAACACGCAAACTCACATTCCAGCTCTGAGTCTGCAGAATCTGCAGTGGTGGTATGAACAGAAGTGGCACATTTTATGTGCGGAGCTCTCCGCCAGGATCACACCTGCCACAAGGGAGATCTCACATTGTAGTCTCAAGCCAGGTGGCCTTATACCCTTCTAACCTCCGGGGTCCCATTGCTTAAAAAGAAAAAAATGGAAAATCAACATCAACAGGTAACCAGCACTGTCTGCCCCATTTTTCTTTATGTCAGGCCTTTTGCTGTCTGACGTTGGCCATCCTATGAAGTAGACGGTATTACGGTATTAGGTATTAACCCCATTTCTCACACATATGTGGTGCTACCAGAACAAAGACAATTTTTAATAGTTCTGTCCTCTTATAGTCCTAGAGTGACATAACCATAAATATAGACTGGTCCAATTTATATATCTGAGGATATTTTATTGATGCACACATAGTATGATGCTACTTATCTCTGAGTTCTAGGTTGAAGACATCTCCCTCTTACCTTAAAAGTATACTTTTTGAATGTGAGATAGGAATGATCACAGCTGCATTCCCTGCCGTTTCTTCCCTTCCCATCCCAGTCGCCACCAGGATTGCTAGGAAACTTTGCCACAGAAAACGTTGTTCTTAATGTTTCTCGAAGACTAATTTTTTTTAGGAATATTTCTTTCTTTTCTTTTTTTTTTTTTTTTTTTTGAGACAGAGCCTCAAGCTGTCACCCTGGATAGAGTGCTGTGGCATCACAGCAACCTCCAATTCCTGGGCTCAAGCAAGTCTCCTGCCTCTGCCTCCCAAGTAGCTGGGACTACAGGCGCCTGCCACAACGCCCGGCCATTTTTTTTGGTTGCAGCCGTCATTGTTATTTGGTGGCCCGGGCTGGATTCGAACCCACCAGCTCAGGTGTAAGTGTCTGGTGCCTTAGCCTGTTGAGCCACAGGCAACGAGCCTAGGACTATTTCTTGACGACTCCAGATGAACCATTGGTTCTCAAAATATTCCATTCAAATTCATCATACTAAGTCTCTTGCTTGAATTTTCACTATGTCCAGCAGCAATCAGTTGATCAGAAAAATTTTTAAATTACAGTATTTTTGGCATTTTATAGGTGCTTTAAATATTATACTGAATGAATAAAAGGTTGGATGTCACTTATGTGACAGTAGTTGTCACTCATTAGCTTGTATCATTAACATTTGGTAATAGTAAAACACAGTTTCTGATTGTGTAGGTCCTGAGCGGGGGCTGCACCATTGCATTATTGTCAACTTGATGCCGGTGGTCCAGGGACCACACTTTGAGAACCACTACTGTATGATTAAATGAAATCCATGTTATCACCATAGAAAGGTGTTAATAGATAACACACGGACTATGACAAAGGATGGCAATGCTGCCTTATCTTGGAAACCAAAATCTATGCTCTTATATAGTAGACTCATACTAAAATATTGCCTTAAGTATTTTGCCATATGCCTTAGATATCAATAAAATATGAATACCTGTGTCTCAAGGAATCCCTGAGGATTAAACACATAATAGGTAAGGTGCCTGGCACCTGGAAACAGAGTTAATTATGACAAAACAATTAACAGTGTAGATCACCTAAATGAAGAACCAGCAAAAATTCTTATTTCAAGATAAAAGTTATTTATTAACATTCTCAATAAAAGATTCAGAAGTAATTATAGTATTTGAGAATTATACTCCATAAGCTATACTGTCTTTTCCTACTATGTAGATATAAGTCACTATACAGTGGGGTCAAATTTTTTGTTCTAAATGCTGGAAAATATCTAATCAGATAGGATATAGAATGCATCATTGTAAGATCTTAATTACTAGATTTTTTTTTTTTTTGAGACAAAGTCTCACCCTATGATCCTTGGTAGAGTACCAGTCACAGTTTTCAGAAACCTCAAACATTTGGGCTCAAATGATCCCCTTGCCTCAGCCTCCTGAGTAGCTGGGACTACATACATACACCTGCCACAAGGCCCAGCTGTTTTTAGAGATGGGGTCTAGCTCTTGCTCAGACTGATCTCAAACTTCTGAGTTCAGGCCATCTACCCACCTCAGCCTCCGAGAATGCTAGGATTACAGGTGTGAGCCACTGCACCCGGACAACTAAATAAATTTTAGAGCCACCAGCCCAGATCACTGACAAATTGAAAGTGCAGTTCTAAAAGGTGCTAATTTGCATCTTTTGATTGCAAAATCAATTTTGAAAGTTTTTGAGTTTAAACTTCATAATTCAAAAGTTTCTACAAATAGAAATGGATATTTAAATAAAATCCATGAACTATGCTAGAATAATTTTACATACAATACTATTTGCAAGGTGCTTTATAATCACTTTTTATCAGTGCCTTTTAATAAAAGTTCTGTAAAATAGGTCAATAATACATTCACAATTCTGCAAATGCAGATGATAAGGTACTTGCCTGGGGTTATACTGCACACTGGTATCTGCATAGAGATACAAGCTTTCAGACCCTGACATTCTGCTCCCCTACCCTTGCTGCACTGCCTCACGACATTGTAAATTATTGATTTGCAACCACACTATTACCTCCATGAGCAGAGAGGGTGTTACAAAATCTTATGAATTTACCGATTCTGACCTGTTTTCTATAAATAATGCCTCATATTTTTAGAACACCTTATCATGTTCAAATCCATTTCGTATAATTTGCTCATTTGAGCTTTACACTCACACAAGGAAGGGATGAAATTCACTGAAGAGAAGCTATGTCCAAGATTAACAGTTGCAGAGATGGGACTACAGTCAGTTCCCATGGTTCATTCTTTGCACCTTAACCAGTGCTACCCCTAGTCTATGCCAAGAGCCTCTCTACATATGAAGTTTCCTATAGAAAAATAATCCAACTTCAATTCAAAGGCAAAACAGTGCTAATATTTTGATCTGTATTACATCACCTACTGTCTGATTGGGTTCCTTAAACTCTCTGAGTCTTTGTTCATTGTTAAGATTGAGATTATAGTTATGTTCATCTCATAAGGTTACTGAGTACCAATGGGGTGATGTATGAACAGCTTAGAATAGTGCTGGTGCATAATAATGCTCAGTTTGCTGATTTTAATATCTAACTCCGACAATGTAACCTTAAACTCTAGGTGAGCTCTCTAATGTATTAGATATTCTGTTTCCTTATCTGTAAAATGAGAATAATAACAACTTCATATGATTTTAATGAGAATAAACACTGAATGAGATAAAGTAGATAAAGGAATTATATATTACTGCTGTATAGTATTTGCTTATTAAATATATTTACTTGGTCTTCTGAATAAGGAGGTTTATGAAATCAGAAGAAATATATATATACTATATTGGTCTCTGACTTCAGTTTTTGACACCTTAAAAAAAATTCTAAGTAAGGCTTCCAAAATAATTTTTTGTGTTAATATTTTGTCTTTAACTCCAGTTTCTGATAAAGAGCTCCTGAGATGTTTGTAATTCTCCGTAAGTGATGGAAACATGTGACACAGACCTGCCGAATCCCTAGGTATTTCCTGCAGAGTAGGAGCATCTTTTATTCTAATGAGGCAACTCTGGGTCAGCTGCTAGATTGGAGCTGGATTTGGTTTGCTAGCATTTTGTAGAGAATTTTTACATCTATATTCATAAGCGATATGGATTTCTTTTTCATGGTGTCTATCCTGCTTTAGATATCGGGGAAATTACTGGCCACATCAAATTAGTAGAGAAGTAACCCTCATCTTCTATTTCTGAACGAGTTTGAAATAGATTGGAATTATTTTTTTAATGTTTGGTAAAACTCACCAGTGAAACCAAGTAATCTTGAGTTTTTCTTTATGGGACATTTTACAAATATTAATTCAATTTCTTTACCTGCATTTTATTCTTGCACTGGCTTCTGTAGTTTGTGTATTTCTGGGAATATGTCCACTTCTTTTAAGTTATCTTATTTGTTGACTTAAAGTTGCTCAATCCTATTTATTTCTTTAATTTCTTTTTTTTTTAATTTTATTTTATTATTAAATCATAGCTGGGTACATTAGTGCAATCAAGGGGTACAATGTGCTGGTTTCATATACAATCTGAAATAGTTCCATCAAACTTTTTAATATAGCCTTCATGGCAGTTTCTTTGTTATTGTATGAAGACATTTGTATTCTGCATTTAGTCAGTTTCACCTGTACCCGTCTAAGAATCCTATTTATTTTTATAAACAGTTATGACTAGTAGTGATGTCTTCTGTTTCACATCTGATTTTAGCAATTTCAGTATTCTCATTTTTTTCCTATGTCAGTCTAGCCAAAAGTTTGCTGATTTTGTTTATCTGCTTAAGGGATCAATTTTTGGTTGCATTGATTTTCTATTCCATTCTCTATTTCTTTTGCTACCACTCTACTGTTTATTAATACCTTTTTTTTCCTGCCTACTTTAGGTTACTTTGCACTTATTTTTTCAGTTTTTTAAAGTTCGACACTGGGCCATTACATGATTGACTGATTGATTGATTTACTTAGAGACAAACTCTCACTCTGTTGCCCTGGGTAGAGAGCTGTGGTGTCATAGCTCTCAGCAACCTCAGTTTCTTGGGCTCAGGCAATCCTCTTGCCTCAGCCTCCCCAGTAACTGGAACTAAAGGAGCCTGCCAAGATGCCCAGTCAGTATTTCTATTTTTAGTAGAGATGGGGTCTCACTTTTGCTCAGGCTGGTCATGAACTCCTGAGCTCAAGCAATCCATCTGCCTGAGCCCTGCCTCTCCCCCACAATACTAGGATTACAGGCATGAGCCACCCTGCCCAGCATAAATTTTCTTTTTAAATATAGAAGCACGCAGCCTTAAGTTTCCAGCTCAGAGCAGCTTTATCTCCAACCCTTAAGTTTTGGTCTATTGTGGTTTTATTTCCTTTCATTTCAAAAGTACTTTCTCATTTCCTTTATGACTTCTTCTTTGATGCATTGGTTATTTATAACAATGTTATTTAATTTTCACATATGTACAAATTGCTCAAATTTTCTTCATGTTAGCTAATTTCTAATTTAATTCCTTTCTGTTCAGTGAACATAGTTTATATGAATTAAATCTTTTTCAATGTATTAAATCTTGTCTTAAGGCCTATTCTATTGTGTATCCTAGAGAATTATTCTTGTATGTATGAAAAGAATATAGACCCTATTATTGTTGGGTGAAGTATTCTATAAGTGTATATATGTGATGAGTTACTTTTTTCTAGAGGCCTTTACAATTTTCTCTTAGTCTTTGTTTTCTAACATTTTGATTATATTGGATATTGGTGTATATTTCTTTGAGTTTGTCCACAGTGGGAGTTTGCTGAGCCTTTCTGATCTATAAATTAATGTTTCTTTATCAAATTTGGGATAGTTAAGCCATTATATTTTTTATTTGTTTCTGTTCCTTTTTCTCTCTTTTCTATGCTCATTATGCACATTTTTGGTATGTTTTTAATGTTCCATTTTCTCCGGGATTCTATTTTTGTTCTTAAGTCTCTTTTCTCTATAATCTTCACACTGTATTATCTCAAATTCATCTATCTTCAAGTTCAATGACTCTTTCTCCAGCAAGCTCAAATCTAGTTTTGTACCATTTAGTGAAGTTTCATTTTAGTTAATGGAATTTTCAATTCAAGAACTTCCATTTTAAAATTTCTGTCTCCTTTATTGAGAGTGTGTATTTGATGAAACATTGTTATCAAACCTTCCTGTAATACTTTATGAACTGTTCCCTTTATATCAGTGAGCATATTTATAATAGTCACTTTGAAGACTTAGTTTGTTCAGCCTAACACATGAGCCCCACAGGGTTATTTCTTCTACCTAATTGTTGTTTTCTCTGAATGGGTCATGCATTATGATTTCTTTGTAAATCTTATTTTTGCTGTTTAAACCTGAACATTGTAGGTAACATATTGCAGCACCTCTAGATACACATCCTTTCCCTCTGGAGTTTTTTTTTTTTTTTTTTTTTTTTTTTTGCTCTGGTCCCAGAAAGTCTTATTTTAGCTCTCTCCTAGATTTCTCTGCTAAACTTCTGGCCAGCCAAGTACTTGGCTTCTTCCCATAAGTATCGTGGACCTAGCAGCCTCCTCTTCATAGTTCACCACCAAGACCTTCATTGCTTTTGACAATGCCCTTAGGCATGTACTTCCCTCGGGTCCGTTCCAGTGAAATTATCCCCCTCAGGGAGAGCGACAGATATCTCTACTCATCCTGGCTGTTTCTCACCTTAGGCAGAATCTCTATACCACTGAATCAGAGCTGGGGTAAGGGAGGCCAACTTACATTACCCCAAACAAACTCCTTTTCTGTGAATGTTGTGCTTGGAGGCCTGGTAGGTTCAGCTAACACCTACTAGTGTAAAACCTATGACCTATCTAGATCAGGGACAATCTAGAACCAGTATTCCTGGCCTACTAGATGTGGAGTAGAGCTTTTCCTCTACAACTGGGTGCTGTGCTAAGGAAGGGAGCCCTGGTACTTCCAACCACACATATCTGGAATAGAAAGTCTGGAATAGAAAGTTGTAGGCAAAACAGATGAAAGGTACCATGACTTTCCTTTTCAAAAGTGAATCTATAGCTCTCATCTAGAATTTTGAGACAGAAAGGGATCCATTCTTGTCCACACTCACCACAGTATAGCTTCTATCACACAGAGCTTTGGGATTGTTTCAATGGGAGTGCTCAAATGTCACTGACTTGCTGTTCTTATCAAGGGTTAGTAAATTTTCTTTCATAAATATATATATATATATATATATATATATATATATATTCATAGAATAATCTCCAAAGACATTAAATGTTTGGCTCATTTGGTTTTTTACTTTTATAGTTGTCATCAATTAAAATGGTTATTTCATGAGTGAGAGGATCCACCAGGATCTTTATAAAACCTTATAGAAGTTTTATACTCACCATCCATTCCTATGACAAAGAGGAACTTAGGTATAATTAATTCCAAGGCTTACCATACCCCATGTCCTAACTCTTTCTTCATAAAAATGGGTTGATAAACTAGTGGCATGTATCTGTGTCTTTTTATATTACAATACCTTCCTGTTGTTATTCATTATAAGGTAGTTAAGGAGATGGCTAGAAAAACTATTTAATTCTTCAAAGATACTGTAAATAAGGGATGGAAAACAGTGGTATCTTCTACTTGAAAGGAACCTCAAGGAAGCTGGGATTAAGTGGAAATCAAATGGAACAACTAATTCGAGTATTAACTGTATTCTGTTATATGATTCAATAAGGTTACCATTCAACATAAGTCTTCTTTTTCATTCACAGAAACCCAACATAATTATTCACATCTTACTGACTACTGGCTTTTAAGGAGTCATTATACACAAGTTGCACCAATTTATATTAAAATTGCCTGCTGACATTGAGATTCTGGGGTTTCACTGCCTCAAAAACAAATTACTACAATTAATTTTTCTATGGTCTTTAGGATAATTAAGTGTTTAAAATTATAGCTAAAAAGAAGCATTGCCGTAAGGATCCTAACAGAATCTAGGTTACCTGAAAACATTTTTCCCATTTTGAAATTTCACTGGTAAGTTTCTGTAATGGTTCAGTATTATTTTAGGACACTTTAAGGGCAACACTAGGCCAAATGCCCAAGTTCCTAATGGTTTGCTGTGACCTAATAATACAGAATTGTTGTGCTATAAATACATAATATGGAAATTCACCTTTGGATAAATCTTTGTTAATAAAACTTACCATGTGAGACTTTAGGAGATTAATGCTAAGAAAATAAACATAGTCATGTCTCTATATGCATTTGATGGAACGTTACCTTTGAGCTTTTAACTATGATATGTATAAATATTACATCTATATTTATATATTGGTAAAATAATTGCTTAAACTGCCACTTTATTAATGCTGTGATTATAATTATTGCATAATACATATGTATTTGAAAGTAAAACATATGTGTATATTTGGAAATTACCCTCTCACTAGAGAAAAGGAAGATGATTACAAGTACCTGGTAAAACTCCAGTATAGGCATGAAATCTGCCTAGCATTTTAGTATTCATTGATACATACCTTGGGGCAAATTTTATGCATTATTATTTCAAATATTATGAGAATACAAAAGTTTTTGGTTACATAGATTACATTTGTAATGTTTGAGTTGGGATTGTAAGTATACCTTTTGCCTAACAGTGTTCATTTTATTTTATTATTATCATTTTTTTACTTTTTTTAGAAACAGAGTCTTTCTCTGTCACCCCCAGTAGAGTGCTGCAGTGTCACAGCTCCTAGCATCCTCCAGCTCTTGGGCTTAGGTGATTCTCTTGCCTCAGCCTCCCGAGTAGCTGGGATTATAGGCACCTGCCACAAAACCTGGCTATTTGTTGCTGTTGTTGTTGCAATTTGGCCGAGGCTGGGTTGAACCCACCCACCTCCTTATACAGGGCCGGCCCTCTACTCTCTGAGTCACAGGTGTCACCCCCCAGTACTTTTCTTTTGGTTGCATCCTTTCCTGGCTTTGTTGTCAATCAAGGTGATACTGGCTTAAGAATCAGTTGGGGAGAATTTGCTCCTTCTTGATGTTATGGAATAATTTCCGAATTATTTACCACCTCCTCTTTTTTAGGTCTGGCCCTGGGCTTTTATTTACTGAAAAGTTTTTTTATTGCTATTTTGATCGTATTGCTCATTATTGGTTCTATTTCTTCCTGCTTGAACCCTGGAAGGTTTTGTATTTCTAGAAATTTGTCCATTTTTTCTATGCTTTCCAGTTTATGTGTGCAGAGATATTCATAGTATTTGCAGATATTATTTTGTATTTCTGTGGCATTGGTTACAATATCTCCTTTTTAATTTTTGATTGATCTTTTTGAGGTCCTTTCTGTTTCTCTCTATTGCTAGTGAATTCAGCAGAGGTCTACCAATTTTGTTTATTTATTCAAAGAACCAACTTTTTGTTTCATTGATCATTTTTATTATTTGTTTTGTTTCATTTCTATTTCATTAAGTTCTGCTCTGATCTTATTTATTTTCTTATTCTGGTTTTCATGTAGGTCTCATTTTCCTTTTCTATTCCATGAGAAATATCATTAAAATGTGAACTTGTAATTGTTCTATCTTTTTAATGTAAGCATTTAAAGCTATGAATTTTCCCCCGAGGAATGCTTTTGCTAGATCCCATAGATTTTGACATCCTGTTTTTCCCTTTGTCTTTCGATTCAAGGAATTTTTTTCATTTCCATCTTAATTTCATTATTGACTCAGTAATGGTTCAGCAGCAAGTTCTTTAATTTCCATGACTTTATATAGAATTGAGTATTTCTCTTGGAGTTGATTTCTAGTTTTATTCTGCTGTTGCCTTACAAGACAAGGGTACAATTTCGATTTATATGAATATGTTGAGACATGCTATGTGGCCTAAGATGATCAATTTTGGAGAAGAGTATAAGAAGATCAATTTTGATAAGAAGAGTGTATAATCATTAGTTTTATAGTAAAATGTTTGGTAAATACCTGTTAGGTCCATTTGTCCTAAGAGTTCAATTTAAATCCAGTGTTCCTTTATTTATTTTCTTTTTTTGGATGATCTGTCCAGTTCTCTCAGTGGGATGTTGAAGTCCCCAGAAATTATAATTTATCTCTTTGCATATAGTAGGGTTTGCTTAGTGAATTTGGGTGCACTTGTGTTAGCTGTATAAGTATTTAGGATTGGTATGTCCCTTTGTTTAATTGCTCCGTTTACCATTAGGTAATGACCATCTTTTCGTTCTTTACTGCTGTTCATTTAAAGTCAATTTTATCTGATATGGAAATGGCTACACTTTCTTTCTTTCGGTTTCCATTTGCATGAAATATTTTTTCTACCTCTTCCCCTGGAGTTGCTCTACATCTTTGTGGGTTAGATGTATTAACTATAACAACAGGTACTGGGATTATATCTTTTAACCATTTAGCCAGGCTATGTCTCTTAAGTGGAGCATTCAGATCATTAATGTTAAGAGATAGAATTGATATGGGATGCTCTTCGGTTCGTCATTTTGGATAATCTCTTTATGCTGAAAGGTAAAGCATATGTTTGATATGAGCTCTAAGCTTTAGTTTTGGGGTGATTTTACACTGGTGGGTTTCTATTGTGCTGATTCATGTATAATTCAATTCTGGGTATGTCCTACAGGGCAAGACTGGTCTTGACTTATTCACTCAGTATTTGCTTGCATGGAAAAGTCTTCATTAGTTTTTCAGGTTACAAAATTCTAAGCTGGCAATTGTTCTGTTTAAAAAGAATGAAGATGGTGCCCAAGTCCCTTCTGGCTTGTAGTATCTCTGTTAAGAAGTGTGCAGTTAGCCTGATGAGTTTTCCGGTGTAAGTAACTCACATCTTGCTGAAGTTCTTCCTTTGTGGTGACTTAAGCCAGTCTGATGCCTATGTGTCTTGGTGATGGCTCCTTGCAACAATCTCCCAGATATTCACTGGGCTTCGTATGTCTGAATATCTAAATCTCTAGGAAGACCAGGAAAGGTTACCTGAATTATTCCCTCAAATAGTTTCCAGCTCTTGTGCCTTTTCTTCTTCATACTCAGGGATGCCTTTGATTCTTATATTTGGCTATTTTACATAATTGCTTATTTCTCATAAGCTTTGTTCTTTCCTCATAATTTTCTGTTCTTTATTTTTGTCTCGCTCAGTTGATTAGAAAGAGTTGTCCTCAGGCTCTGAGATTCTTTCTTCGGCTTGATCTACCCTATTATTAAAACTTTTCACTGTGTTGGAGGCAGTGCCTGTGGCTCAAAGGAGTAGAGCGCCAGCCCCTTATAGCAGAGGTGGTGGGTTCAAACCCACCAGCCAAAACAAAAAACAAAAAAAACAAAAAAACCCACTTTTCACTGTGTTTTGTAGTTCCTTAAATGCACTTTTTTTAATTTCAGAAGTCTATTTTTTTAATATGCCAATCTCTTTAGTGAATATTCATTCAATTCCTGAATTGTTTTTCTGGTTTCTTTGAGTTGGTTTTCCCTTTTATCTTGAATTTCATCAAACTTTCTTACAATTCATATTGGAAATTTTTTATCTGTCATTTCCGTATTTTCATTTTGGTTGGTATTAATTGCTAAAAAGCAGCTGTTCTCTTCTGTGATTGTCCTTTTTATACATCCATGCTTTTGCTGGTTATTACTCATCTAAAGAAGGTATTGTTTCTTATCTTGGGATTTTTATTTAATTTTCATTTGTTTACATCACTGATAAGTATGCGTCTATAGCATATGTTGAGTGAGAACCCTTGGCTTTATTTGTGGGTACTTTGATTGAGAACTGGATTCTGAATCGATGCCTGGACTATAGATATCCTTAATGTGGTGGTATTCTCAGTTACTTGTTGTTTGTAGGCTGTCGTAGTCTACATTTTTCTTTTATTTGGAAGGTGATTTGGGTTAAGTTTGAAGAATTTCACAGTGGATAATCCAATTAGATAATAATTGGAACTTGGTTCATCTCAATGTTGAAACATACTTTTATGAACTGGTAACAAGTATAGAAACGATACTCTAGTAATGTCATCATGATCATGTACACACAGCAAATAGAATATGCAGCAATTTACTAGTTTCTTTTATTTACCAATCTGTTTTCAAATAAGAATAGCAATATTTTGCAATACTTTTCATATGTTTAAAACTTTATTCCACTCCAAAGAAGTCTTCTTGAGACTTTGCACCTTCTGTTCCCTTGTCTGAAATGCCTTTCCTTCCGTCTATAATTTCTGATCTTTCACAACAGGTACAGACTTTATCCCACACACATACCCAAAGAAAGCCTCCCTCCTCTCCTCCAGATGTAATTACCTGGTTTTCTAACTTCTAACTTGGAATTATATATCCAGATTTGGCTTTTAAATATTATATTTCACTATCTTTTTTATTACATTGTGCTTTTTTTTGCCTACGTGTACATATTGAACTTTGTCTTTAGACTAGAAATTCCTAAAAATTATATGCTAAATTTCCTTTTATATCCCTGAATAACTGAAATGCCTGGCACCAAGACTGTGCACAGAAATATTTTTAGAAATATTACTTTCTCTATAAATGATATTTACATTTTATTAACTTATTCTATTTAGTTAAAAAAAATTTAGATTGTTTCACTAATTTAACATTTATTATTGCTTATTGTTTACATGGGACTGCACTGTTCCTCTTCAAGTGAATAGTTCCCAGATTAATTTATTTATTTTTTATTAATGCCACTTATTTGAAGGCCAACTATGAATTTGTATCATAAAATATTACATATTACTCTTAATCAGCATCACTCTAAATTGTTTCCAAGAGTATATAACAACTCCTTAATACCCAATTCTCTCTTACATTCTTGTCCCATTGTTAACCTAATTCTCTGTCTCACTGATAACTTTTTGATTGCCTTTCTGAGGGTTGCTTTTTTCTCTTCTATTCCATTAAAGCTTTCCTATGTTTATCTTTCTCATTCCTTAGACGCTTACACTTTTGTCTACACACTTTCTATTCATGTTCTCATTTAATCTTACAAATTAAAATATCAGTTACTCTTGACTTTATCCCTCTTTAAGCCTCCAAACCATCCATTGACAAGTTCCTGAGTCTACCTTTCTAATTACTGTAATATATAATTATTTACCATCTACTTTCACCTATTACAACTTCCAAAATTGCCTCCTGATTTTAGTCTGTATCAGTATGTTATTTGGTTTTGCCAGAATAATCTTCCTAATGGCTGCTGGATTATGATACTCCCTTCACTACCTGCCCCAAAACCTAAGGAAAGGAAAGGGAGAGTGACTGAAAGAAAGGAGGGGGAGAAAGTGCAGGAGAGAGGAAGGAATAGACAAAATGCATACTCTGGAATTCAAGTTATCTTTATCTTCTAGGTCGAAACATCCTTTTTTCTTGTTAATATTTTCATGTAGCAACCGGTGCATTCCACTTGTTTTCTGACGTCCGGCCTAGGGAAATTTCAGCATTCAAGAACATTCTCAAATTGATGGAGCTGCTCTGCATAGTATAAGCTAAAATTGATTTCTCTCTCTGAACACTAATAACACTTGTTTGTATCATTGCATGTTATAGTTAAATAATGTATTGCAAGGAAATTAGTACCTATGTCATTGCTTTTGCAGAATTGATAGCTCTTTGAGGGTGGAAACCATTTTATTGACATCATGATGTCTAACCAACCACACTTAATATCATATAAATAGATAGTAATTTATTCAAAAAGATGTCAGTTAATGAAGATGATCATTGCATTACCACTAAGAGCTTAAATTATGAATGAATATTAACCTTTTCACAGTAGCCAGTTTTGAAAGCTGTTCATTTATTTCAGTAGTGCTACCACAATCTTAATATATGTCAATAATCTGAGGTCAAGAAAACATATTTTATATTTATAGGTACCTATCATATACATGTATAATGGGTGACTGGCATACAGTAGGTTCATCAGTAACTTCATTATTCAATACAAAAAGAAATATTTTTAGCTTCTCTTTCTTGAGTGTAGCTCTAACAACTGTGTTAAGAAATAGCATTTTTGTTCATTTTTGTTGATGATGGTTCTCCCATTTTATGAAAATAGCCAGCATCTGTGAGCCAAATTTGGTGCACAATATTAGTAATCAAGCTAATTAAAGCAATTTTTGACCACAAGAATGACAAATCATAGAGGAGAATAGAGGTTTTATTTTTAGCTAAAATGCCAGGCACAATCATAATTTATATTAATTCTATTAGAAATGTATTTTATAAGAGTTTATCTCTATTATTGCCTATTTTGCAGTTTTCTCATCTTTTGTTTCAACAACACTGAATACTTACTCCTTTGTCTAGCCTTCAATGTCATCTGTAATTATATAAACCAAATTAAATGATAAAGTGTGCACTTTTAAGTAACAGTACATATGAAGTTGGGTTTGGACTCCATGGTTCATCAGGCTCTATGAATGTATGAGGTCTTCATGTGAGAACTGTGTGAATATGGATGGATTTAAATTGAGATAAATACTTTCTAAGCATAAATGTATGTATAATTAGGGAAAATATCACAACAAACTAATACATTGATATGGTTCATAAGGGTCAATTTTGGACAGGTAACTTTCTTACTTTTTCCTTACTAAACAAAATATAGGACCAATTGCCTAAAAGAACAACAACAACAACAAACTGTTGAGTTCTTAATATCTAGGGGAAAAAACAAGTACAATGATTTTCAGAAGCAGCAGATATTTCAGATATGTCCATAGTGGCAAGGAGGGTTGTAGAATGAGTTCTCCCTCCAATATATAGGATTAAATTTTTCCTTCTTTGATTCTTTTATGGTTATGTTATTCTAAAATGATGTAAAAAACATGAAAAACTGTCTATAATCTGGAGGACACTTGTGTTTTCCCCAATACTTGATATTTGTAATTTCATCCTATCATTAGCAGTCCATGGCAGAATGCATACCATCTCTATGCTACATCTTCAACTCTGTGCTGTAGTTTTTGACATAATGCCTTATAAGTAGTTGGTATCCAATTCCTATTTGCTGATATTGACATATAAACTTACAAATATTGGGGAAAGAGTTACATTTTAATTTGGCAACATTAAAATAATAGATAATAGACTTTACCTGCTGCTTGTCATGATAGCCCATAATTCCTAAAGTGTGTTTCATAGAACATCTTACACTCATTCTGGAAAAAAAAAAAAAAAAGCTCTGCATTCACATAAACTATGAGATTCCTGTGTATTTCTTAGCTATTTATTGGTTTTGGCTCATAAATATCACTGAAATGTCCTAAAATAAAGAAACTACATGAACAGTTTTATTCAAGACTTTCCAGACATTATTTTAATCATAGAAACATATTTTGGCAAGGGATTCTTGAGAAAGGCTGTCTTAACCATTCCATTTCTGAAATACATGATGGGCTGTTACATCTAGCCCTATGTAGTTGAGAAGAATCCAGAGGGGTATGAAGAATTTCTGGCCCATCATTTGCAAAGCATAAGCTTCTGTTGTCAAAGCATTCTCTTTCAACGATTCCAAATGGATCAAACATTTCTGGTTTAGATGCCCGGTGGTGGAAATCACACCACAGATTGCTGTGTTGCATTAAGGCAATTCTGTCTTTCTTCTTCTCCTATAGTTAAGAAGACTTGTTGGCTTGTTTCCACATTCTGCTCCCATTCACAGATGAGCATTAGAGAGAATTTGGAAATGGAAGGCCTTTATGTCTGCCATGAACAGGGTCAATTCAGTGTGGCAGCTGTGAGCTAGTGACATAGACTTATATTGACACAACCCACTTTTTTGCTGCAGAATCACAAAGTGAAAGCACCCGGGGCTCTTCTGCCGTTTTCAATAAGATACGAATTTTTCTCTTCCTTGTATTAAGCAGAGATCTGTCATCTTGACTTGTACACTAAATGGTCCATTCTGACTGCCTTGTTTGTGTCCAATCCCAGCCAGAATCCAGAAACATGTGTTAACATTCGGCATGTTTGGGGGCTAGTTGGAAGGGCCTGAGGCAAGACTCCCTGATGCCTGCTGGAGGCTAGTCAATAATCATTAGCCCTTCAAGTGGTGGATGCCCAACATAAACTGTATTTATTTATTTAAAAAAATCTTTAAACCACGGGGAAAGGCATTTTAGAGAAAGCAGTTTCCCAGCAGTTACTAGATTGTAATGAAGATATAGTTATGAGTGAGGGGGAGGCAGACAGAGGGGGCACTGTTCCCAACAGAAAAAAATGGGAAGCCATCAAAGTAAATTAATTAGGCTCTGTAGGGCAATACCACTCAGGGCCTTTGCAGTATTTTCATAGCCAGCATTCCAAAGATCATTTAGCCCTCCCCCCCAAAAAAGATTATTTTGCAAAGGGAGACACTTGGCAAAATACATCAGGATCACATTGCAAAAACAAGTTACTTTGCAAAATGCATCAAGCTCTTATGTAGCACCAAGCACTACCTAGATTAAATTATCAGGTTAAATGTAATTCCTGACTTCTCAATTCTCTCATTCTGAAAAAAGACAAACTGAGGATGTTGCAATTAATAAAACAGTATACGTAAATTGGGTAATTCAAAAAAAAATATTAGCTAAATATAAGTCAAGGTGAGTATTTTTGTGTGCCACAAATTTTTCTTTATTTTAGTGGTGAAAGTGAAGAAGGCTTGATGCATGGAAGCCATGAAGACAACGAAAAAATATCTCTTTGTGTGTTTATTTGCTTCCTTCAAAATTAATCACTTTCCACAAATTCTAATGCTCAGATCTACACTACATCATCTAGAAGACGGTGGTGTCTGTCGAGTGAGCTCTGTAATACATGCACACTCACTCATCCTTTAACCAAACAGAACTTTGCAGTTTTCTTCATTGAACCCCATTCTGTGCTAAGAACTTATCTCCTAATACAGAGTCCACCACTTCCAGTCAATAAAGACAATTAGCAGCACAATTATTAGAGTAATTTCCCAAGAGTAGGCAAATATTAGCAACCTCTAACCTAAGCTCTCTGTCTGCTGGATTTTACTGATATGGTTTATTAGTAATAGAGATACCAATTTTAAATGCAAGGGTATAAATTATCACACATTTCTGCTATTTTTCCTTAGGTTCTTACTCAGACGACATTTCCATTTAAGTTTCTACTTGGACCAGGGTTGAACAGAAGTCGGAGGAAAATAAGGCTAAAGAGATGAAAATAAAATATTCGGAAAGGGGAGGAGACTATAAGTACTCTGGTTGGGGGCAAAGAAAATTAGGACTGATATTGGGCTGAAGCCAGGCTACAGCCAAGCAGCATTCAAAATGTAGAGCTTAGAAGAAAAGTCATTAATCCACGTGGAGTTCCTCTTGATTTACTAATCCAAAGGAGGGGGAAGTGGAAAAGAGATACAAAATAAGACAGAAATGAGGATTTTTCAGGACAAAGGAATTGGACTTGGAAGAAAAGAAGAGGACAGAACACTCATTGACACTTTGGAAAGATACTCTGGCATAGTTCTCTTGGGGGCACTAAAAAATTACGCATGCTAAACTGGTAAAGAAAAAAAAATAAGGTAGTTTGTATCAGAAATAGAGATAATATTGATGTCATGGGAGGCACATGGCCTGGATTTGAATATTCCTCCCAATCTGCTACTTATTATTGATGCAACTTTAGTGAAATTTGTTCATTTCTCTCAGGGTCTTCATTTTCCCTGTCTGAAATATGATGATAATACATTATGTCCCATGGCTTATGAGAAGATTAAATGAGACGGTGTATGTAAAGTGTAAAATGCAGCAGTCAGGACATAATAGACATTAGTAAGTGGTTAGCTGTTTTTGGTATTCACTGGATGCTAATATCTTAGAAGAGTTTTTGTTTCCTACAGACACCTAAGTAAGAAGAAAATAATTATTTCAATACAAGACACAAGTCAGAGCTAAGCATAGTTTTGGATTTCCTTTACTGGCATTTTCTTTTCTTTTGGTGAAAACATGCAATGATAGGGCCAAAATAATATGAAGGTTCACATATGTGGGAAAGTGAGATGGGAGTTGTCAGAGAACACGCTGTGTGGGAAGTTTCCGGATAGGCAGAGAGACCTCCTGGGGGCCTTACGGTCTTGATAATCAAATGCCTAACTATCCAGAGCCTGTAAGTCCACAACAGTGAGGGGGCATTTCAATGCAACTGTTGGTGTAAATGACTAATGTTGGGACTTTTATGTCTAAACTCAAAGAAAAAATAACTAAGACAATGAGTGAAACACTCTAGGCCCTATTTGAATTCTTTCAACTTCAGTTCACTTCGAGGTGAATATTCTATCCTTCTTGGTGGGATTCATACATTTGACATGCCAGATCTAATTTTTTTAACTCATATGTGCTTTTTAAAGGTATTATAATTAGTCATAAATTAGAGCTATTAACTTACTTTTTTCTTACAGAGTGATTTGCATACAGTAAGAGCTCAATCAAGTTTGGTGGAATGAGTTAATGAATGAATGAGTGAATGAGTTTGCAGATGCAGGATCAATCTCTGTCTTATACAACACTAGACTCTTGCATATTTTGAAAAGTATTAAAATATTAAAATTTTGAATGGCATAATGGATAAATTGCTGCTGGCTTTACTTCCTGTCACTTTTTTATTTGATCTCACATTTCTCTAACGAGGCTCCACATTTCTATGACTACATTTGAGTTGCTCCCACGTATTTGAATCTATTACAGTCTTTTCTATTTTTTGTTGAAAAATTCCAAATGTATCAGATAGATGTAATTTAAAAATTTTCCTTTCGTCAACTGTTAGATAATTTTCAAACCAATCAGCATTTCTAGGTTTGAATAAACAGCTCTTCTGCCATCCTAAAAGTGACTTTTTTCTTTAGTTCTTCATCAGCACACATAACGCATACACACAGGCACACACCACACATAACAGAGCGGACTCCATGAACTTGGGAGCAGGAAGTCATAACCTTAACTGAACCTGGGCCAATTAGAGTGCTGATAAGGTAGATGCGTTTTGTTGGTGTACTCTCTCACGGAGTTTCCTAGGAAAGACTAAACTGCAGCGTATTTATAATTGAGTGTTATTTTCTCATATTAGAATTGCCTTCTCCATTCCAATGTCAGGAGATTGCTAACAGAATAGAGGAAGACAATATAGTTACGAAGAGCAGCCTCCTCTCAAGGACAAACCCAAGGGAAAGCTACACTATCGCTCTGGAAAAAACACCTCCCTAAAATTGTTTCCAGAGGTTAGGGAGTGCAAAGAGAAAAAACTAATGAAGAAGATTCTGCAATCATGTCTGAATACAAAGCAATGGTTCTGCTTAGAGCAATGAGAGGGCCTCTTAGTTTGTAATAGAAACTCCCAACCCCCTTGTGCTAATTAATTACAATTTACTGACAAGCAAGAAAAGTAGAGGCAAAGTTAAGTTCCAATGGTGTCCAGGGATGCTTAAAATACAAATGTGATGAAAGAGGTCGAAGAAAAGAGGCAGCGAGTGCCCTCAAGGTTACAGCACAGGTGTGTCATGAACAGTGATCCGAGACAGGTGTGGGTGACTAGAATTTTTGTTGAAACCATGAAGAGCTGGGACACTTCCATGGGGCATTCAAAATCCACAGGTAAAATAGAATAGGTCTCTAGCTTTCTACAGCCTCAAGCTAGGTTAACATTGTCTGGTTTTTCCATGACAGTGTATTATTTTATTATCTCTGCTTACTCCTGACTTGTGTTTTTTCAGGTTTTTTCGCTCTTTGGTTTCTTGCCACTTTAGTTCTACAACCGAGCAGTTTTTTTCCCTCTGATTTAGACCTACACCAGATAGACTTCCTAATGAAACCCGCTGTCCAACTCAACTCTACGGCTTTCTGCACTGGGAAGAACTTGATTGCTGAGGCAAAAAGATTCGAGGAAGCAATAGAGCAGGAAAGAAACGTTCACAGTAATGTTCACCATCCTGGTGCAGAGAACGCACTTTTACTTTTCAGGTTTGTGGAAACCTTTGTGTGGACAGTTTCCCTCTTTCCTGAGATGTGGGCCAGACTCACGTTAAATAGCCCAATATTCTAAATATTCACTTCTCTCCCCACATCTGCAGAACCCAAATCAGGAAAGTATTCAAATGAGAAGGAACAGAGGCAAAATGGTCATTGCTTTTAGCCTCATCTGATGCTACCCAGTCGATAAACAATCATTGATCTCATCTTGGTGGTGTTGTCTTGGTTTCCTCATCACAGTATCAGTGACAGGACTTTTCTTCCTGCACCTCCCCAGGAAGCCATAGTAGCAACATTGTAACACATATTTGTAAACTGTCTTAATTGCATATTCTTAAACAAACTATTATCCCATTAAAGATCAAGATATACTTGGTTTCAGGGAGACTCTAGGACAACCTACCCTTTGGTTCCTATTTTTCATGTGCTTTTATAAAGCAGGGATTGGCAAACATTCTGTGTAAAGATTCAAATAAATATTCGAGGCTTTACATGTCACATACTGTTTGTTGCGATTCCTCCGCTCTGCTGTTACAGGTGAAAGCAGCCGTAGATAACACACAAATAAATGTGGGTGACCATGTTCCAGTGAAACTTGACAAAGAGGAGCGGAGGGCTGGAGTTGGTCTGTGGTTTGTTATTTGCTGACCCTTGTTATAAAAGGTTCATTTGCTAATCCCTAAGTTTATCTTGAGCTTGTCCATCTCTGTACTTGCATATGGGTATTATTCAGCCTATATGTCTCTTTGTTCAAATTAGAAAAAACAAAACTGTGCCTCCTCTGAAACAACAACAATGTAGAGAAACAATAGCCCTTTATGAGATGAATTTTTTTAAAAGTACCACACCTGGGTAGATGCATAAGAAAATGATGCTGTCTCTGAGCTGAAGGATCCTGAGGGTGAGGCTTGGTGACACACTTTTGGTTAGGACTTAGAGACAGAGCGAAGGCTGGATAAGGTCCAGCTTCCCCTCTTAGCCAGTGGCAGGAAGACACTCATGTGAGGCAGCCATACTTGGAGTATATCTCTCCTCCAGTCTGAAATAAATAGCCTCCCTTTCCACTTCAGCTACCATATCCTATCAATTCATGGTTCAACTTCAATGACATAAAATAATTCCCAAATATTTTTTACTCCCATCCTCACCCTTAGTGATTTCCAATTCACAATATCCAACACTTTATCTCATTGATGGGACACTTGGCTGCATGGCCCGCACATCGTATCTGTTACATTCTTACCATTTTCAACATTTATAAATATTGTCATTTTGGCGGGTGTTGTGCCTCACGTTCAGTCAAAATTCTGAAAGTGCCATCTAGGGTAAAGATCGATCCCTAAAATAAGGGCAGACACAAGGTAATAATTATTTTGATAGACTAAAACAAAAATCTCCAAAAAGTTGTAAGTGTGAATCCAGGTAGGTTTTCACACTGTTGAGTCACTGTAACTTCATCATATTATGGCTGTCCATATCTTTCTATTCTGAAAAGCCTGTATGAGAAGAAGTAGCTCAGGAAACTTCCACCCACCTTCCTATGGCTTATCACTGTGACTGTTTGCTTTACAACTGTAATTTTGAAGGTCAATCATTTGTTTTATTATCTCTTGAGATGTTAAACAAAAGACATCAAAACTCTGACCTTTAACCTTGCTATATATCATGTTCTTTAATAGTGTAACCTATGTTTGGGGGTGATGTTTCTCAGTATAAGAACATTATACGCGCAAAAATATTTTATCTTTATGTTTAATTCATAATAGACTGGAATAGGAATCAAAGAAATACAACAAGTGAGTTTGCTGTAGGACTTAAAGACTGTATTCACGAATGAAAATGACTCCAGTTAGGTGACAACAGCAACCTACGCAGAAGTACACACTAGGGCAAAAAGTTACATCTAAAATTCTGTGAAGAGAGACAATTTTCTTATTTTGAGGTGAGGGCAAAGATAAAGAACATATATAAAATTTTTAAATCAAGCTGTTGATGCAAAAGTGGTTTTATTGTTTTATTACAATATTAAGAAATCAGCTAATTACTGATATTTACTGCATAGTAAATGATGACTATCTTAAGAAAAAAAAAAGAAACTGTATTTCCAAAGGCAATTTAAAAATCTGCCAAAATGAAGACAATTAAAAATATATTGAAAATAATAATAATAATGGTTTAACAATCTTTTCATAACTTTTAATTATGGCAAGATGAAATCTACAGCTTTGTCTGGGATGCTTCTGATGAGAAGGTGAATGCCCTTGGCCCCCAATTGACAAGTCAGAGAGTGTTTTTACTTCATTAAACCCATGGAGGGAAGTCCTCTCTGGGTTTATGGAAGGGATATTAAGAAAGAAACAAATGTCTTCCCTCACTATGCTTGTAAGAAGGGCTGTTTACTATCCATTGCATGTGAATTATACCCACTTCCCCACCCCCAGGCTTAAACTCCTACTGGGGACCAGATCTAGAGAGAATCTGGCAGACAGCATTGCTTGAGTCTGTTTTTGTTACCCTGATAATTTGGTTTTTTGCAATACTTGTAAAGCATCAGTTTTAGTTTTGGAAGCATACAGCCCACCCACTGAGGCAAAGTGTTCTTTTCTTGACTAAGCATATGCCTGCTTCTTAGAGAGAATGTGAGAAGAGGTTAAAAAGGCTCCACACTTGGGGAAATAAAGACTTCTTTAATGTTGAAAGACAAAATTGAGGCTTTCGAATACTAAAAGTTAAAACTACATCTACATGAAAGCCAAAGACAGATGCTACCTAGTTATTTCATTCTTCCATTGATTCTGTTCACTCATTCATTCCCGCCTTCATCCAACTAATTTTGCTGTCCACTTACTAAGTGCCAGGCTGCTTTTAATTTTGGTGATTAAATGGTGAAGAGGAACAGAGTTCTTGCTCTTATGAACCTGACATTTGTAGAAGTCCTGCCATGGGGAAACCTCTAGGTTAGCAAGCTGACCTTTGATTGTCAGCTTTAGGTTAGACTCTGTTAAATCCTGGGTGTAGACATTATATATTTGGAATTCCATCATTTGGGTCCAACTAATATGAAAGTTAAAATGCAGGATTCAGATTACGTTATTAGTGATGAGGCCACCTGAGATGTGAAAGGATAAAAGCCAGATGGCTAGGAGACTCAGTCCTCCTTACTCACAAGCTAGTATAGAGAGAAAATGGGGAGCTGGTGGCCATGCATGCTGTACCACTCAGATTCTCTTTTGCCTTAGATTGCTAGATTGTATTCATTACCCAGGATCATGAGACATACAAGGCTACCATAACTGTGTTCTCAAACTCCACACTCCTGCTGAGTCACTTACACTGTACTTCCCAAAGCTCACATTCTCTAATGGATACAAGATGGATGGGAAAGACGCAAACAAACAAAATTAGAGGAAAATGGCAGACCTTAAAAAATATTCAAAGAACACAAATAGGTTTATGATGTGGAGATTAAAGATAAGAAATTTATTTAGGTGGAATAAATAGAATGGCTTCTCAGAAAAGGTAATATTAGGACATTAAATATGAAATGTCCAATTTTGGATCAAAAATTTAGTTTATTAAATCTCAAACAAGAAGCAGTACAATTAGTCAAAGTATGCACCTAAACTAGCTATCATTCTGCCATCTTAACGGCAGCTTGTTTATGCCAGCAGCAAACAAACCTGGAGTTTGAGGGGCAGTGAAATCACAGAAGGCGTTTCCCACATCTTGCTGAGAATTGAATAGTTTTCCTTGCAAGAAGTGATTCAAAGCCTGGAACAAGTGGTAGTTAGTTGGTGCAAGGTCTGGTGAATATGATGGATGATGGAGTTTCCAAGTGCAGATTCTATAGTTTCAGCAGCATTGCTAGTGAGACGTGGTAAAGCACTGTCTTGTAAGAGGACTGGACCATCTTTATTGACCAATCCATCTGCTTAATCACAAGCTTCCTCATCATTTCATTCAGTTGTTTGCAGTAGACATCTACTGTAATCATTGACCAGGTCTCATGATGCTGCAGTGGATAATACCAGCACTGAACCATTAGCTATTTTGATGAATTCTCAGTTTGGGGGTGTGTTTTGGCACTTCACCTTTACCCAGTCATCTTGCCAAATGCTTGCAGTTTTCAAAAAGAATCCATTTTTCATTACATATAACGATATGATAATAGAAATAGTTTGCCTTTGTGTTGTAACAGCAAAGGGAGGCAAGCTTTGAGACGATTTCTTTTCTGATACTGGTTTAATTCATGCAGAGACGTTCTATCCAGCTTTTTTAACTTGCTGATTTGTTTCAAATGGTCCAATATTGTTGGAACAGTAGTGTCTAACCTTGTTGCAAATTCATAGGTAGGTTGAGGTGGATTCCCTTCCACTGCAGCTTTCAGCTCATTATTCACCTTGGTCTCAAATCTCCCATGTGTCTCATTTTCAATATTAAAATCATCGGTTAGGAACTTCTCAAGGCATTGATATCCTGTGCATTCATTGGCCACATCCTTCCCAAACACTTTATTGATATTTTGAGCTGTCTGCTCTGCATTATTTCGGCAATGGAACTGAAATTTGAAAATAACATAAATTTTTGACATATCCATGGATTCAAAAAAATTACTCTAAAAATTTAAAAGATACTCAAAAGCAAAATTGTGAATTTGAAAAAATCGAGATGTATCTTCTGAATGAAAATAAAACAAAAAGTGTCAAAGTGAAATGTTAGAGACATGAACTGTCAAATTTAGTACTTAAAATACATCAGATATTTCGTACTTAACAACCTAAATATTTAGATTGAAACTTATGAAGGATAAGACATGAGAAAATTTATGGGGAACATTATTCAATTATAGGATATTGAAACATTGGCAGACACGGATCACACAAAAACACAAATTGTATGATGCTCTAAATTCATCTTCAAAGTTCTTATCTATAGCTATGCCAATGGGTCACAATAAACTGAAGTTCTAAAGATAAAGTGAATAAAGCCAAACTTAGTACAAATTAGGCTAGGGAAAATTATGATGTGTACTCAATATTTAAATGGCAACCAAACCATGGAGAATTACTTTTCTGAGAATTGCCCTCATTCTGACACAGATATGAGAAGGATCATCAAATCCTGTGAGACTCTTTATGAAAAAAAACTAGAGATTCATGTTAAGGTGTTAAAACTATTCAATTATAAATGAGTACCATAAACTGATGCTGATTTTTCTATCCAATTTACTGATTTTTTTCTGAAATTAAGGAAAAATAGATAAAAATAAAGTAATTGTGTTTTCAACCATAGTAGTAGTATAGAAGAAGCTACTATAAACTTTGTGTTTCTAGACATTTTCATTCTCCATGGAACCATTCTTAACATGGTGTCCCTAAGTGGAAGTTGGGTCTTCCACTGAAAACCAGCTATCCAACTAGAACATTTTTCTATTAGACTATTAAAACAAAAAGAAACTTGGAAAGAAATACAAAAAGTCAACATTTGTGAGAACAGAAACAATTAAAATGTGCCTACAGCTAACAGCTGTCACAGAAAGTTTGCAAGACAACTTCAAGATGGTTTATTAGCAGAATTATGGTGCTGACACTTGGGGGTGGAACTAGAGAGAAGAAAAAGATTCTTAGCTAGTGAGACTACCTAAATGTTTTAGTTTGGGTTCTTCATGGGACAACAGACAGATTTACAGAGGGTGTCAAAAATGTATATACACACTTTAAGAAAGGAGAGAAACTTTTAAAATTGTAACACTCAATATATGCTGATAGCAAATAATGAATACAAGTCACATTTCACTTCTCCAATTACAAGAGCTCAAAGTGGTTACTGTCAGCATCCAGACACTTCTGATTATAGAGAACTACTGCCTGAGCACATTGATCGAAGGACTTGTTGCTGTGGGAGGCCTCCAGGACCTTCCTTTATGCGCATTACACATAGTACCATCAGACTCAAACTTATGACCAAGGCATGAAGTCGTTATGTAGGCTGGAGATACTCTTGCATACTCATTGTTGTAGAATTTTTGAATTTCAAATACCACTTCAAATGGCCTTGACCTCCTCCAATGATAACTATGCTTCTCCTATTTTCCTTGACTATCCTATCTGTGGCATAGTGATGCTACCGTTCATTTTATTAACATCATCTTTTGAGCAAATATCATACTACACCTTGCTACCATAATTCTAGTCAACTTTAAGAGGTAATACATAGATAAGAGGTCATAAGCTGTGTATTTATTTTTTTGACTAGTTTTGTATATGCAGCATGTTGAATCTTTATTATTATTCTGTGGGAATAACCCCAGTTTTATAAGACCTCAGATAGCACTTATATGATCCACTCATTAGATTCCTGCTTGTAGACTAAGTACCCTCTAGATTGTCTGTAACCAATCTTTTAGCAGTTATGTGCTCTTCTGAACTCATACTCCTCATAATCAGTGAGCTCCTGGTCAGGGACTGAAGATTAATTTTAATATTTGCCTTAGGCAAACAATTCAGAAGGCAGATCTCCTGTTAAAATGTTATGTATGCCTAAACCAATTATGAAATATAGATGATTTCTGGATTCTCTCAACCAAAAAATTATTAGAGATCTTGATTTACTCCAAGATCATCCCATCTAAACATAATTTCTCTAAAAAATATATTTACTTTTTTTATTTTATGGGACCACTGTATCTTTGAGATGCAATTGAAGCATTTATAATTAGAGCATGTGTGGTTTTTTAGTCTCCTCAGAGGTACTCAGTGAATACATTATTACAAATTTTTTTTATAATCATATTTAAGTTCCAACTTTTTGGTTTTATGTCTGTCCGTTTTCTGGGTAGATGTGCACTAATACAGATTGGACTGACCGAAGATTTGTTGGGTAAAAATATCTCTATACTAAAGTGTCAGAGAACTTACAAGTTGTTGGGAACCAGGAAAAATGCCCAATTGGCTTATTCACAAAAACAAATATATTAAAGCAAATTATATTCCACAAACTGAAAGTCTATTAGACCTAGCTCAATTTATGAACTTACTATTATCTTTTAGCCATGTAGGAACTAGCTGATATCATATTTGCTGTTATAATCTCAAAGGCAGGCACTGCTATTCAAGGTCATTGTAATTACTTTGGGGGAAAAAAGAAGTCTTCAAATAGTTTCAGTATAAAAATGTACAGTAGATGGCTACTAACAATTAGTTATTTGGCATTTTAAAAAGAATTTTTTTTAACTTTAAAAATTCAGCTTGTATTTAGATTTAGTCTTAAATTCACTGATGCAATGGTATCATCCTCCCCAAAAGCAAAATCTTCATGAGTGTTTAACCTCTTAATTTACCATATTGCTGTTTAGTTTAAAGGAACAAATTGCTATTCTTAACAGAGCCTGTTGGCCAAGAATTGGCATTACTAGGGAAGATACAAGTCCCTCACTGGGCATAGAAAGAATGCTGACAAGTCACATTTTTGTTAATGAATATTCCACAAGATGTAAATCAAAAGAGGAGACTTGTAAAGCAAATGAAAATCCAAATGTAAAACTCTTAACTTTTTTTGGTTCATTAAAAATATAATACGTAATATAAGCAAAGAACCAGAAACTAGAGATCTTATAAAAATTAAGAAATTAAGATTTGCTATGTGATTGCCCATTCCTTTTAAATGAACTAGGGGGTAGATCAGGATGAGAGTGGTGACACACACAGGGAAACGGAGCCATCTAGCCCCCAAAGCAGACCAAAGCCAGAGACATAGGTGCAGCACTGGGGGGAAATGTAGGTTTTGGTTTTCTTTCTGTGTTAAGCGGAAAAGATCATTTCAAGTTGAAATCACACAGTTAAATATCCTTTTATATATTATAGAAAATATCCAAATGAAGACAGAATTCCAAAAGAAAATTTATATTCCTTTTAATAATTTCAATGGATTGCAAAACAATAAGGCCCCTGGAAACTTTTCTCTAATATGTATTGAATATTCAACAGTACTCTTTCCTTGAGGGCAATCTCCAGTAACCTGTCCTCTGTTGTGTCTTTATCACTCAGAAAAAGGTCTACTTCTTATTAGGAGTTCAATGCACTTGGTCATTTATAAAAAGAGAGGAAAAAATAGAGATGAATTATCTAATATTCTTAATATTCAATGTGACTTCTAAGTGGAAAGCATTTAGATTTTGACTTAGTGACCTCGTTTCAAGAATCAAGATAGTATTGTAGTGATTAAGAGCTCAGATTCTAGAATCTGAGAAAAAGCATGAGTCATTCCTGGCTTGATTATTTACTATTTTTATGAAATTGGACAAGATGCTTGATCTTACAAAGGTATTTTCCTCCTTAGAAAGTACATAAAATAATAGAATCTACCTCCTAGGCTGATTGTGAGGATCAAACAAGCTGTCTGTAGTAATGTGCCCAACTCATATTAAGTGTGCAATAAATGGTCTGCTGTTAGAGCAAACAAATAAACAAACAATTACTGTTAAGTGGATTATTTAACAGGAAAACTATCCTTTGCTTTCCAGGTCTCTTAAGTCTATGGTTCTTACATTCAAAGACAATTTTTTAAATTCCTCACACATAAAGACATTATTTCCAAACACTTAAGACCATTAGCAAAAGATACACTGTCAACATATGGTAATAGATACCTTCTACAAAAGGTATCATTTATTAATGTTGGAGGTGGTATAATCAACCATTAAGATATAAAGTGAATCCATTTGATTAATCATTTCCTGAGTTCCACATTAGCTTATCATGTGGTACATTACCCAAGCAAACTATAAGACCCTCTAAATTATTTTATAAGAGCTAGTTTGTGTTTTTTCTATCTTCTTTCAGAAGTGGGTATGAATTATTCAACTCTCATTAGGTGATGCCTACAGCAAACAAATATGAGTGGTTTCAAAAAGTAAATTATTTTTTCTCTTGATGTTACGAGTCAGTGGACATAAAACTGCAGCTATTCTTCTGCCAGGAAAACAACCGAGTTTAGGTCTGCTGTAGGGGTCTCTTCATTCTGGAGATTCAAGGTAGACTAGTAGCCCTCTTGTGTGACATGGTCATCCTTGCATCAGAGGGAAAAAAAAAAACAAAAGAGCAGAGGTCTCTTAAAATCTTCTTTTTCCATATGGCCATTAAGTAAAATATATCACAAGGCCAAGCATGAAGTTAGAAAGACAGGAGCCTATGTTCTATATTACATAATCATGGGTAGGAATCTGTAATCAATTTTTATCAGAGGAAAGAATGAAAGAGCAGTGTCAGAAAAGTTCCCAGTGTTCCCAGTTTCCTATTGAAATTATTAAAAGGAAAGTAATTTTTTCAAGGAGACAGAAAATAAAATTTTTACCTCATATGGATATAATCTGAAAAAAAAACATAAATTAAGTACATATTTCATCAAGAAAGCAGTAAAAAGGGCTGGGTGTGAAAGCTCATGACCATCATCCTAGCACTCTGAGTGGATTGCTAGAGCTCAGGAGTTCTAGTCCAGCCTGAGCAAGAGGAGGCCCTATCTCCATGGAAAACAAAAACAAAAAGAGAAAAACTAGCTGAGCATTGTGGCCAGTGCCTGTGGTCCCAGCTACCTGGGAGGCTGAGGCAAGAGGAACTGGAGCCCAAGAGTTTGAAGTAGCTGTGAGCTTTGGTGCCATTCTACCCAAGATGACAAAGTGAGACTCTATCTCAAAAAAAAAAGAGAGAGAGCAGTAAAAAGACTTGAAAATATTTTGTGAGTGAATAATAAGAATTTTATCTCTTTGTCCATGGTATATGAAAGTGTACCTTATAGAGGAATAAATCCATAAATTTCCACGAGTCCTTAATGGAAATCCAATGAAGACAGCATTCAGCACACATGAAGACAAAGCCACAGGGCATCACCAGCCCATTTAGTCCTGATAAGACTTTCTCTTTACAAATAGAGGGAAGTGGTTTTAGAAAAGAAGATGAAAACCAAACATAAAGCCATATTCAATATTTTATTAAAACTCAAAGAGGCTAATCTCCCAGGAAGGATAGTGGATTGATAAACTTGAAAGATGAATGAAACAGCATCCAAAGCTGAGAATCAACCCTGAGATTTGGCAATCAATGAATCACAGAACACCTAATCAGCCTTCCTCTTAGAACACCATGATCTAAAAGCAAGTCGGTAACATTGAATCATATGATGATCTCGCTGAAACGATGAAGCATGAATTAAGATCAGCTGGTTAAAAACTTTCTGAAATCTTGCTCTAGGCTTCAAAATGTAGGGAATCTAAGGGTGAAATCATGATGTTGGAAAGGTAGGATACACAGCGTCTGGCAGTTAACACGCCTAATACAGAAGGGGTGTCTGATCTAAAGGACTGGTGTGCCATTAGCCACTTCAATGGCTGGAAGACCTAAAATTCCCACAAAGGAGGAAAATTCAGAGTTTCTCATACTGTAGGAACTCTGCATAACTTTTTCTTGAAAAGTCTCAAAAGCCTAACCACAGGAAAGTCGATCTAGAGAAGACTGAGTGCCTCAGGCCCTCACTTCCAGCCACCAGTAATCTGAGGGAAAGCCGGCCTCTTTTTACCTCGTGGCTGTTGATGAGCAAATGAGCAACACAGAAGAATATTTGCCTGCCAGCTAACACTTTTCTTTTCTTAAGGTAAGTTAGGTAGAGGGAAGGAGGTGAGGAGAGAGAACGAGTGGCAGAGAGACAAAGAGACACATGTGGGGTGGGGAAGGTCAGCACGTGATTTAACTTTTCATTCTAACTCGGGGATTCTCAACCAGGGGCAACTGTGCTTCATGGTGACTCTTGGTACCTGGAGACCTTTCTGATTGTTGCTCGTGCAGAACAGCTAGCATCTGGAAGGGGGAGGTTAAGGATGCTGCTGAACATCCTATCATATACAGTACAGTGCCCCACAACAATTATTTGACTTGAAATCTCAACAGAGCTGAGACTGAGAAACCATCCTGCCCCTGAAATTCAAAGCCCTCCAACGACACTCTGTGACTTCTCAAGATCTGACTCCACCATAAGGCTGTTTGTTGTTTCCTCTGTTTCCCCCTTATTTTTCTCCATGACCTGCTCCTTTGTATCCATTAGGTTTAGCATAACTATTATCTTCTCAGGGAAGGCTTCTTTTGTACCACCTGCCCCTCCATGCCGGCTTTGTTATCAGTGTTTGACAATGACATACTATGTGATATATCTTGTTTCTTGCTTATCATCTCTCATTATAATTTTAAATTTAGGATGATATGAACTGTGTTTTTTCTTTTCTCCTACTGATAAATGTGGATAAATGTGTAGCTCTGAGAGCAATGATAGACACATGTGTTACAATAATTATTTTTGAATAAATTGGTGAATATTCATCAATCCATCCTGTGTGCATATTTTTACTCATATTGTCTTTGAAAGTCTTAGGTGAGCCCCTGAAACTCTAATACAATTGAACCACAGTGTAATAGAAAAGTAACAAGCTTAGATCTCATCAACAATCTGGAATTATCTTACCATTAAAAACAAAGGGGATGACCAAAGAGAGGGGGAAAAGGCTACCATAATACAAGACAGAAAGAGAGAAGAGTAATGTATAAATATAATCATTTAGAGATGAGAGCATATTCATCATGGTGTGGGTGGGGAGGATGAGTTTCACCTTGTTTTTCTATGATTCTATTCTTACAAAAGAAGTAACTCCTAACTCAGCTTCCTACTTACCCTGATAATACTTAGTAGGAAGAGATTGGTCTAAAAATTAGTTTGCTACTGAATACATGACCTAAGAAATTACAAAGACTTTCTGATTAAAAAATTACTTGAATGTGAGAAAAATATTTGCAACCATATAAACAGCAACCTTTATCATTTATCAATTACGCATTTACCAATATCTGTGATTCATTATCTCTAATCACTACAAAACCCTCATACAGTGGTGGCTGGAGTAACTCCTATTTTGTAAATTACAAAACTGAGGCTAGGGGGG
>CAUYRH010093110.1:0-31305 GCA_963574655.1 Perodicticus potto
GTGGCCACCTGTACTCCCAGCTACTCGGGAGGCTGAGATAAGAGGGTCACTTGAGCCCAGGAGTTTGAGGTTGCTATGAGCTGTGACGCCATGGCAGCCTACCACGGGAAACATAGTAAGAGTCTGTCTTAAAAAAAAAAACAGTGCCGGCAGCGCCTGTGGCTCAAAGGAGTAGTGCTCCGGCCCCATATGCCGGAGGTGGCGGGTTCAAACCCAGCCCTGGCCAGAAACTGCAAAACAAAGCAAGAAGACAGAGCATCACCTTGTTTGATTGAGTTCAGCTGGGAATCTGTGCCTCTCCAGGAACACAATTTGCTTTTCTTTGCTGTGCTTTACATGCATATGTCTGTAACCATGAAAGTACCGGAGTGTTGATTTGGGGCTTACAAATAAATTTTTGCATGCAGGCATGTTTACAACTACAGAATCTGCAAATAATGAAATCAACTGTGTTTAAAGTCACAAGCATAGTGATTGGCACATTGTGAGTGACTGCCAAGTCTTTCTTCGTGTTGCTACAACTATGACATTGAATTACTAAACAAAATCTTTTAATTACTGCTGTTCTCTGAGGGAGTTAAATATATTAGAAAGCAATGAGTAGATTAAGCAAACGTGTCATGCAATTATTTGCTGGTTAAACCTTGGGGTTGAGTCATAGAAAGTTGAGCATAACCTCCTAGCCTATGAGACAATGTTTAATGTTTTAAATTTACAACATTTTTGTCAATAACAAATCAACCATAAGCTCAAAGACATGTTATTAAATGAGATTTGTGCTTACCCAAACTTCACATAAGCATCAAATATATTTTTTGAACTATTTTAAGGCAGAAATATCAAAGAATTCTAGTTGTATTTTTCAAAAGTTTTTTTTTTTTCTTAAATTGGAAGCTTCAAAGGGAATATATTGATGTTTCTGGTAAATCTATCATACACAATGAAATCAGATTTCAATTGTAAAAGAAAATAAGGGCTTGGCACCTGTAGTTCAGTGGCTGGGGCACCAACCACATATACCAGAGCTGGCAGGTTTGGACCTAGCCTGGGCCTGCCAAACAACAATGACAAAAAAGTAGCCAGGCATTGTGGCGGGCACCCTTAGTCCCAGCTACTTGGGAGGCTGAGGCAAGAGAATCACTTAAACATAAGAGTTTGAGGTTGTTGTGAGCTGTGATGCCACAGCATTCTACCAAGGGTGACATAGTGAGACTCTTTTCAAAAATAAAATAAAATAAAATAAAAATAAAGAAAATAAGAAGATCGTATTTGTAAATGTCATTTTTAAAAAATCAGAAATATTAGCTGGGTGCAGTGGCTCAATCCTGTAATCCTAGCACCCTGGGAGGCTGAGGCAGGTGGATTACCTGGGTTCAGGAGTTCAAGATCAGTCTCAGTAAAGAGAGATCCATTCTCTACTAAAACAGAAAAATTAGCTGGGTGGGCTCAGCCCCTGTAGCTTAAGCGGCTAGGGCACCAGTCACATACACGGGAGGTGGCGGGTTTGAGCCTAGCCCGGGCCTGCCAAACAGCAATGACAGCTACTGCCAAAAAATAGCCGGGCGTTGTGGTGGGTGCCTGTAGTCCCAGCTACTTGGGAGGCTGAGGCAAGAGAATCGCTTAAGCCAGTAGAGTTTGAGGTTGCTGTGAGCTGTGATGCCACAGGACTCTACTGAGGATGACATAGTGAGACTCTGTCTAAAAAAAAAAAGAAAGAAAGAAAAAAGAAAAATTAGCTGGGTGTTTTGGTGGACCTTGTAGCTATTTGGGAGGCTGAGACAGGAGAATCATTTGAGCCCAGGAGTCTGAGGTTGCTGTGAGGTAGGCTGACACCATCGCACTCCAGCCTGGAACAAAGGAGTGAGACTTTGTCTCAAAGAAAAAGAAAAAAAAATCAGAAATATCAATGATTTTTAAAACATTGAGCATGTTAGTAAATACTGTTTAACAAAATTGAGTGTAAAAGTTCCTCAAATTGACCAAAAGATCTCTCATTTAGTAAAAATCATATGTTTCTTATTAATTAACAAATATCGAATGTCTTCTGTGACCCTAGCACATTTTGAGGCATTTTGCCAGGGGGTCGGGGAAGCAAAAGGACTTGACATGATCCTCATCCTCAAAAGAATTTGCTGTCTAGTTCTGAACACAAAACCTGCCACATTACCAGCCCACGTGGCTAGGAATTTTCAGCTTTTAGGAACATTTTTGCATACATTCTTACACAAGCATTGTTTCGGTCCTTTGAGGCAGTAGAGGTAGTACATAACCCATTTGCAAAAGATTGTACCAGTGAGAATTATAGAACTAGAATTAGAACATAGATTTATCAGATGGTTGGACTAGTTTTCTGAACAAATTACAGGCAATTTTTGGAAAGGTCTCTGTGTTTTCCAGAATAATAAAATTTGTATGACAAGTGCCAGAAGAATTTTAGGTGGTCAAGAGGCCTTAGGAAGTGGGACTGAAGCTTCTGCACAGCTAAGCGTACCATAACTAAAGCAAACAGACAGGTTTAAGAATGGGAGAATCTGGGCTTGGCGCCTGTGGCTCAATGGGCTAAAGCGCCAGCCTTGTACACCTGGCAGGTTCGAATCCAGCCCGGGCCCACCAAACAACAATGACGGCTGCAACCAAAAGAATGGGAGAATCTGACAAAGGGCTGATAACTAGAATCTACAGAGAACTCAATTGAATCAATAAGAAAAGAGCAAACAAACCCATTTATACGTGGTCGAGAGACTTCAGCACTTCTCTGAAGACGACAGATGAATGGTCAACAAATACTTGAGAATATACTCATCATTGATAATTATCAAAGAAATGCAAAGGGAAACCACTCTGAAATATCACCCAACTCCAGTGAGAATAGCCCACATTACAAAATCCTGAAACTGCAGATGCTGGCGTGGATGTGGAAAAAAGGAAACACTTTTGCACTTGCTGGTGGGATTGCACACTAATACAACCTTTAAGGAAAGAGGTATGGAGAATTATTTTTCATTTTATTTATTTATTTATTTTATTATTATTTTTTTTTTGAGACAGAGTCTCACTATGTCGCCCTGGGTAAGGTGTAGTGTGTCACAGCTCACAGCAACCTCAAACTCTTGGGCTTAAGTGATTCTCTTGCCTCAGCCTCCCAAGTAGCTGGGACTAAAGGCACTCACCATAACACTCAGCTATTTTTTTGCTGCAGTTGTCATTGTTGTTTGGCAAGCCCGGGCTGGATTCAAACCTGCCAGCTCTGGTATATATGGCTGGCACCCTAGCCGCTGAGCTACAGGCGCTGAGCCAGTATGGAGAATTCTTAAAGAACTAAAAGTTAACCTGCAATTTGATCCTGAAATTCCATTACCAGGTATCTACCCAGAAGAACGAAAATCATTTTACCACAAAGACATTTGCACTAGAAAGTTTATTGAAGCTCAATTCATAATTGTCAAACCATAGTAGCAACCCAAATGCCCATTAAACCATGAATGGATTAACAAACTGGGGTGTATGTATACCATGGAGTAGAATTCAGCCGTAAGAAAAGATGGAGACTTTGAATCTTTTACTCTTACCTGAATGAAGTTGAAACATAGTCTTCTTAGTAAAGTATCTCAAGAATGGAAAAAACTCCAACGTACTCAATGCTTATATGAAACCAATATATAAATATTGGCGGGATCTCACCTAATGTGCACAGTGTGGGGGTATTCAGCATGCCCTCTGGGTGACGGGCTCAACTACAACTTGAAATTTACCTTCCAATTGAAAACAATGTAACCTACACATTTATACCCTCATATTAATTTGAAATCAAAAAGGAAAATCATTGTAAAAAGCATCCATGTGAAAACTCCTTCTATATGTTCCATGATACAACTGGTATTACTGGAACTGGCCATTGCTATAGGAATTTGGTTGAGATAAACCTGAACTGGGGCAAAGACTGAAAAAAAAGAAAAAAGGGGGGGCCTTGAAGAGTGGATGGCATTTATGTGGGTAATAAAGAGGAAGGATGTAGACTGTGGGGGTGTGGCAAGAAAGAGCAGGGAGGCAGGAGGTCAGCGTTGGTGTTGTGCAGGAGGAGAATGGTAAGAACCGGGAACTGAGGATGAAATGATCTCCCCCCCACCCCCCGAGCTGCCTTAAGAGCACTCTCGCATAGTAATTCCCATTCTTATTACTTTGCCATACCCAATTCCCAATAATGAATTAGGTACTAGACAAGAGAGTTCTGCCCAAGAATCACCAGACCATGGCCAATAGGAGGTAAGTTAGGACTGACTTCAGCTCAGCTGAGTAGGAATAGAAATAAGGCAGCCTTTCCCTCTAGCTTCAAACCAAAGTGCTTACCTCTCCTTTGTGGTCAGGCCCACTGCCTACAGGTATGACAGTCCTTAGGGGAAAGGATTAGAAGCCTCTGTATCCTTAGGATACAAAGAGCCAGAGGGGCCAATGCAGTGACTACAGCTATTCCTGCCTCTACAAGAGTGATAGTGTTTTTGTGACAAGGAAAAGTAATATATGGTAACTGGCTATGGTCTGCACACATGAACAGAATTACAAACTGTTGATGGCTACAGAAAGGGGATTTTTTGGAACTATTTAGCAACACTGGTGAACATAGCCAATTATTTTGGTGGCCACAGTTCCCATAATATTGTAAAGAAGTGCTTGATATTGTGATCCCTCTTCTTCCTCCAGGCTGGGGGGGTTTATGTAATGCCCTGCTTATTAATGCAGGCTTCTCTACCTAGAATACCCATCCTTATCTGTTAATATTTTTCCATTCTTCAAGCCCCAACTGCTGTTAAACTTTTCTTATGATGGCTCCTCTGATCTTACCAGTCAAAATGAACTATTCTCTTCTCCAAATGTCTAGAGTTACTTTTCAAATAATAAAAGATTGTACCAGTCTGACTCATAGTGATTAATAGGCCTATCGTACATATGGCTGATGTGTGCTGGGTCATTTACATTTGTTATTTAACGTAGTCCTCCCTGCAAGTGTATTATCATTTTACATGAGACAACTGACATTTGGAGATATTATGCAACTTGTTTAAAGTCACTTGGGTCACATATTGGTTTGTAACGTGCCAAGAAACACTCTCATATTGGTTAGTAATGTTGTGAAAAGGACGACAGGGACACAGGCTCTGGGGTAGAGTCTGTCCAAGAAGGTCAAGGAGGCCACCTGTAAGTGATTAAAAGGACAGACTCTGGACCAACCACTTGGCATTATAACCTGGGTTTAGCATTTACTAGCTATGTGCTTTTGTATTAAGTCCACAATCTCTGTGCTTTGGTTTTACAACGGCCTCTTAAAGTTCTTAGAAGTGTTGAATGAGCTGCAGATATGTACTATGTTTGGCACTATCCTTGGTGCTTGAAAAGCATTGAATAAATATTATTTATCACTATCATCATCATTAAATATTAAAACATGCTAAGATGTCTGGCAAGAGCTCCAGAATTTTACTAAAAAAAATCTGGGATTTTGTCTCAAGTCTACATTTTCTATAGACTTATGTTTTCTTATGTTTTCAAGTCTATATTTTGGAAAGTATGTCTTGACCAAGTATTTAACATTCTCAACTGTGGAGAAACAAATTCCACTTGTCTTTCATGAAATGATATTTACTGTTTCCTTTTATGTTAATCAATGATTGTGGAGAAATGTGTAATTGCTGCTTAACTCTTTTCATATTTGCTTGCAATGTGACTGTGACTAAAACAAATAAAACATCATGGGCCATAAATAATGTGTGTGGGAAGCATATAACAAAGATGTCTCAAGATATGCATAGGAAACAGGACGTCTAGGGCAGTGGGAAAAGTTACTGACCTGTGACACAGAACAGGGCATGTAAAACTACAAAGTTGCAGTCACATGCATAGCAACAGAAGAGGGCACATGTGTCAGCAGCAACAGTTGCAACCACATGCACAAAAAAATAACTCACTTAGCTAGGCAGCAATAGCTAAGGCAGATACTAGTCAGACCACAAACAACAGGTGTCTAACTACCTGTTCCCCATACAATGCACATCAACCCAGAAAAGCAGTCACGTCTGCATATCCTGCTACACATTGCAACATTTTTAGTAACTTTTTCCTTGTAAATTTCTTCTTACATTCTTTTTTTGAATCTCAATAAAAACAAGTTAGAACCTAGAGTCGAGGCCATACCTTGACAATGTATGGCCCCCCAGGACCCTATCTTTTGTACAGTTGTATTACGCCAAGCCATTGTATCTTCACTCTGTGCCTTTCCGAGAAACCTAGAGGTTCTACACCACCTGGAGTTGCCGCAATTGGCGCCCAAACAGGGACCATTCAATGCACCTCAGGGACCCCCTCATCAAGCCTAGAAAAGGAAACGTTCATCAGCCAATTCATCCTGGTTGTGGATCATGGGCCCCAAAAGGCTAGCTTTTCTAGAGAGCTTGCAATGTGGGGAAGTTGTAGGGCTACTTTCCTTCATTCTTGTCTGCACTTTCATTTTCTTTTATGGACTGTCTCTGTCTGTGTCTCTTCATCTGTATCATCTTAGTTACAGTTGGAAGGGGAATGCCAACTGAGAGCCTTTGGCCAGGGTACTCTTGTGTGTCTTGAAGGGCCTGCTTGGAAGGTGCGTGGGCAGACAGCCTGTAAGGGTGGCAATCAGGCTTTTTTCTGTATTTCCTTTCATGAGCAGTGGCTGCTTCTATAGGGGGAGTGGTCTGGAGCTGGGGGATTCTTCTGGCCCACCCTTGCTTATATATATTTTTTCTTTTATTCATGTCTATTTATTTGTTTTGGTTTCAAACATTTTTGCATATTTTGTCACAGGACTTGCAGTGGTACCCCTCTCCTCCATTTCATTGTATTTGGGACCTTTGGCATTTCATATAGGAACTCCATTTGCAGAGCTCTTTTCAAGATTTGTCCCTTGTAAAAAGTTGTTTTATATTTTTTTGTCTCTCTTTTTTATATTTGTTCCACTTTTGCCCTTAACCCAATAGTAATATGGGGAATTCTTTTTTTCTTTTTTATTGTTGGGGGAAATCATTGAGGGTACAAAGAACTAGGATACACTGCTTGCATTTGTTAGGTAAAGTCCCTCTTATAATTTTGTCCCACCCCCAAGTAATATGGGAAATTCATTGACACCAGAACTGTGCTACCATAAGCTCCAACTTGAAGGGTTGTTATGTTCCACTGGTTGCCTTGTCCCTGACAAACATTTAAAAAATTTTCTACATATTATCCAACACCAGTGCCCTTAGTACCCCCCAAATAGGTAGTTTAGACCTAGAGGATTAGGAATGGGTAGAATGCTCAGGCAGTCTCTTGGCCCCATAATAGTTCTTGACCCTTACTTGGAATCAAGGCTGTATGGCTCTCCATCCTATTCAAGGAAATAATAAATCCTCTTTCATTGTTGAGGTGCCCCCTGTACCCTTGGCCTCTCCACCTCCTTTGCTTCCACCAGAGGACCCTAAAAGGAGCCTTCTTCACCCCCCTATGGAAAATTCTAAACAAGAATCTACCCCATCTGCTCTGTTTGAAAACCTTATGCAGAAGTGTAAGGGAAGGAAGGAGGCAGGTGAAGAAACATGTCATGCCTTCCCTGTCTTAAGGGCCATGGAACAGGTACCCTAGCATGACCTTCTCCCTTTTGTCATCCTAAAAGAACTTTACAAAAATATTAAAGATGATAGCTCCCAAAGCGCTATTTACTAAGGGTATTATAGAAACCATTGGTGCCAGCTATGAAATGACCCATTTGATTGGAAAATGTTAATCAAAATGGTAGCTAATTCTGCTCAATATGCTGAGTGGCTACAAGAATTTATTGATAATGGTACCCTGTTGGCTATGCAAAATTTACAAAATAGTGTTCCCATAGACACTATGAGATCTTAAGAACTGGATCTTATTCTTTGCCCAAAATCAAGCTAACTGTAATCCTCAAGTATTTCCCACCGTCGCCCAGGCAGCTATCAAAGCTTGGTCAAAAATCCCTGATTCTCATTCCCCTTCTGGCTCTTTTCCCATCATCCACCAGGGGGCAATAGAACCTTACATTAATTTCATTATTCATTTTCATTATTCATTTACTATTGAATGACAAGTAGAAAATCCTGAAGTTGCAGAAGTCCTCGTGTTACAATTGACTTTTAAGAATGCTAATGCTGACTGTCAGAAGGTCCTTCTTCCCTTAAAGGGTCAATGAGCGAGGAAGTCTGGCTGACTTAATCCATGCATGTCAAAACATTGGCACAGAAGCCCATGGGGCCCAAGTATTGGTGGCTGCCCTCCAACCTACCCACCAATGTTTTAAATGTGGCCAAGGACATTTTCAAAAAGATTGCAGAACTGCAAAACCACACTCTACTAAGCCTTTGCCAAAACTGCTTTGCCCTAAATGCAAAAGGGGTTCCATTGGGTCAGCAAATGTAGATCAAAATTTGATTAAGATGGCAACCCCTATTAGGAAACTCCAAAAGGGGCAAGGCTCCCTACGCCCTGCTACAAATGGGGAGCAAAGTCCAAACTCAAACCTGGAATATGATTGCCGCTTGTGGACATCTCTGGTCTCAATCACCCAATCCAAAAAAAGAAATAATGATCAATAACCCATTTGCAAACCAATAATGTGCCTAAACTGTTTACACGGAAGCACCAGGGTGGACTTGGTATTAGAACAAGATCTTGCTATATGAGAGGCCAACAGAGGCCAGGTCTTCCTCACTTCTATGTGGGTACCCTTGCCTACTGGCTACTCTGGTTTTTTGGTAGGCAATTCTAATTGTTACCAGTAAGGAATTTTAATTTTTCCAGTTATTGTTGAACCCTTTTTATATAGGAAAAATCAAGGTTATAATGACAAGTTTTTCCTTTCATTTCTTCCCTAAAGAAATGAACATTCCACAACTCTTCCTAATACCTTATTAATTGCCAGAAATAAATAGTCATGATCTAATAAATACAGACTTCAGAAGCTGGGATGTTTTTTGGGCTATTCCTCTGTCTAATACCAAGCTGTTACTTATTGTCTGGGTTAATCATAAACCTATTACTGGGCTTGTTGACTCTGGAGCTGACATTACAATCATTGCCATCAAAGATTGGCCAGAACAATGGCACACTCACAGCTCTATTATTACAGTTTATGGCTTTGGCAGGCCTAAAAGCCCTTGTCAAAGCAAACACACAGTTTTGTGCTTAAGCCTTCATAATCAGGCTATTTCCTTTCGTCCATATATTTTAGACCTCCCTATACTCTTTGGGGATGAGACTTATTGTCTCAGTGGAATGTTTGAATCACCACTGATTCAAATTTATAGTAATGGTCACTGAACTTGCCCCACTCAAATTACATTGGATCCTGGGCTCCCCAGTTTGAGTGGATTGGTGGCCTTTAAAAGGGGAGAAATTACAACACACCCTCCAGTTAGTATATGAATAACTTGCAGCTGGATGTATTGAACCATCACAAAGTCACTGGAACACACTCATTTGTTGTACCCCCCCAAATCAGTAAAATGGCATTTATTACATGACTTAAAACAAATTAATTCCCACCTTGTCCCTATGGGGGAGCCTTACAGCATGGCCTCCCCAGTCCAGCAATGATCCCATAAGTCTATTGTCTCACAATTATTGATCTTAAGGATTATTTCTTTACTATTCCATTACATCCTGATGATGGAGACAAATTTGCCTTTTCTTTACCTATTATTAACAATGAGTCTACAATGGCAACGTTTAAATGGAAAGTTTTTCTACAAGGCATGATTAATAGTCCAGCCTTATGTCAATGGTATGTTAATCAAGTCATTACTACCACTGGGGAATCTTTCCCTAACATCCTCCTTTATCATTACGTGGACAATATATTACTTGCTCATTATAGTCTATCACTGCTAAAAGTCTCAATCAACCATTTAACAAAATCTCTAACTTCTGAAGGATTTTTCATCACCTCTGAGAAAGTACAAACTATTTTGAGTCCCCTGGCAATATTTAGGCTATATCTTCTCATCCTGAACTATTCCACCACAAAGAATACAATCACATACACCCAGCCACATTACTTTAAATGAGTTAAAGAAGTGATTAGGTCACATTAACTGGTTTCAATCTTTGATAGGCATCTCAACTCATGTGCTTAAACATTTGATACTTTAAAGGAGGATTCGGCTTTAACTTCATCCATATTTTAGCCTTCCAAGCTAAAACAGAATTAAAGTTAATTGAACCACTCATTTCCATAAATCCACTTTCATGTCTTATTACTAATTTACCCATACATCTCCTTTTATTAAACAGCATACAGTTTAACTGGTGTCCTTTGCCAATCTAACTTTCAGATTGCCATCTTAGAATGATTATTCAGCTCCTACCATCCTTGTAAAAAATTACAGACTCAGTTTCATCAAAGGGTGTTATTATTACAAAATGGTCACCTCTAATGCCAGTAATTAACAGGAGTTGATTCACATATTATCAATCCAGGATTAGACAAAGATTAATTTTTTTACTTTACTGCCTGGCACAAAAGTGAAGAAATGCAAATTGCTTTAGCAGATTTTGTTGAAGAAATTCAATTTTATTCTCCCTCCACAAAATGACTTCTTGGACTAACTTTATTACTTTTATAACTCTTAAAAATTATTTCCTCAGTTCCTCTCTATGGAGCTCCCACCATTTTTCTGGATAGGTTAGGAAAAACTGGGAAAGGTGTAGTTACTTGGAAAGCAAATGACACTTGGCAATACCGTTTAACTTGTTACCACATTTCCACCCAAAGAGCAGAATTTTCTGCCGCCATTTTGGTGTTAACCCAATTTTCTTCCCAACCTTTAAATATTGTTGCAGATTTGGCTTATGTAGTTCACACAGTTACGGTAATATAAGACTCATCAATCATCAAACTTCTGATAAAAAATAATTTAACCTTTTTCTTTCTTTACAAAATTAAGTGCGAAAATGACAACACTCAGTATTTATTACTCATGATAGGTCCCATACAGGCCTTCCTGGGCCCCTCACTGAAGGCAATAATATTGCAGATTCCTTAATGATGTTCACAGATGTTCTTTCCTCAGCTATTAGTTCCCATCGGTTTTTTTTTAATAAAGAAGGATGTGCCTTTGTCAAAACTTTTAACATTTCTTTACAACAAGCCAAAAAAAATCATCCATGCTTGTCCTGATTGCTAACATTTTGTTAATACATCTTCTTTTGGAGTTAACCCTTGAGGTCTTTCTGGTAACTACCTTTGGCAAGTGGGTGTTACCCATTTCGCTCCTTTTGGCCATTTTTCTTACATTCATAGGTGTGTAGACAAACCTAATCACCTAATCTTAAATAAAGTTCATAAGTTAAAAGGCAAAATATTTTCAACATTTTATATATTGCTCACACACCTAGGTCTAAAAATTACTCAATCAAGTACAGAGAATCCTTAAGGAATTAAAAGTTGCAATTCCATTACTAGGTATTTACCCAGAAGAATAAAAACCATTTACCACAAAGACATATTGCAGCCCAAATTCATAATTACCAAGTTGTGGAAGTAGCCCAAATGCCCATCAATCCATGAATGGATTAACAAATTTTGGCATATGTATATCATGGAATACTATTTAGTCATTAAGACAGATGGAGACTTTACCTCTTTTATGTTTACGTGGATGGAGTTCCTTCCTTCTTAGTAAAGGATCTCAAGAATGGAAAAAATAGTATCCAATGTACTCAATACTATTATGAAACCAATATGTAAAGACTTACACATTCATACAAATGATAAAACACAAATACAGTCTAGCAAGAAGGAGGGGAGAGTAAGGAAAGGGGAGGGAGGGTGACTGTAAGAGGAGAGAAGAGGGCATTTGGTGGGATCTCACCTAATGTGCACAATACAAATGTACACTTCAAAATAACTCAGAGTACATTATAAATGTCTTACCACAAAAAATAGGTAAGGTGATTGTTATGGTCATCAGTTTGATAAAGCATTCCACATTGTATATCAAATCATCACATTGTACCCCATATATGTATAAAGTTATGATTTAATAAAAAATTAAATTAAAAAAATAAAAATTACTAAATCAAAAACTGTGTGGCTAATGATGAAACATTTGAGGTAATTGTGATACCTTTTTCCCTTCTCGCTTTATACAATGTTAATAACCAGGTTTTAGCTCACTGTACATAAAATGGTGACTATTGCAATTTCAGTTGTGACAACTTAATCTTAAGGTACTTAGAAGCTGGGTGTGGTGGCTCACGCCTGTAATGCTAGCATCTTGTGAGGTAGAGGCAAAAAGATTGCTTCAGGCCAGAAGTTTGAGACAAGCCTGAACAAGAATGAGAACCCATCTCTATAAAACATAGAAAAAATTAGCTAGCCATGGGGCGGCACCTGTGGCTCAAGGAGTAGGACGCTGGCCCCATATACAGGGGGGGAGGGTTCAAGCCCAGCCCCAGCCCAAACTGCTAAATAAATAAATAATAAATAAAATTAAAAAAAAATTAGCCAGGCATGGTGGCATATGCCTGTAGTCCTAGCTACTTGGGAGGCCAAGGTGGGAGAATCACTTGGGGCCAGGAGTTTGAGGTTGCTGTAAGCTATGATGATGCCCCTGCACTCTAGCTAGGGGAATAGAGGGTAACCCTGTCTTGAAAAATAATAAAATACTTAGAAAACAGCTGTTATATGTTGAATTGTGTCTCCCCCCCAAAAAAATCTGTTGAAATATTCTACCCCCTAGCATCTTGAAATGTGACCTTACTTAGAAATAGGGTCTCTGCAGATGTAATTATTTGAGACAAGGTTGTACTTGAGTAGAATGAGGCTTTAATCCAACATGATGGTGTCCTTATAAGTTAAAAGAGAAGAGACACAGAGAAGGGAGAAAGCCAGGTGCTGATGAAGGCATTCAGAAGTGTAGTGGTTGTAAGCCATGGGACAGCAAACCACCCATGCCAAGAAGAGGAGAGGGTCTCCTTTACAGGTTTTAGAGGGAGCCATGGATTTGTTAACACCTTGATTTTGGACTTTTGGTTTACAGAACTGTGAGGTAATAAATTTCTGTTTATCTGTTTTAAGCCACCCAGATAAGTAGTGCTTTGTTGTGGAAGCCCTAGAAAATTAGTGGAATACCTTATGAATCTCCTTCAAGAATGCCAGAGGATCTTAATTCAAAAAAATAAGAGGATACATTTTGGTGAATTTAAAAAGGTATGAAATAAAGTGAGAACTAATAATAAAATACTACATTGGACCTTACCAGAAATCCAAAATTCTATGACAGTCAGTGGAACATAGTGGAAATGCATGCATTTTTCTTTTTCTTTCTTTTTTTTTTTTTTTACTGACAAGAATTTTCCATTTATATATCTGGTTTCAAATATTTGCTGAGCTACCTCATTGCTGTGTGGTTTTAAGTAAATTATTCAATACGTCCTCAGTTTCTTCAATTTAGAAATTGAATCACAGTTCCCATCTCACAGGGTTGTTGTGAATTCATATCCAACACTTGGGGCCCAGCAAGGACTTTGCCAATTGCAGTTGTAAGAACATGCCAGGGAGGGACAGTCTATAAAACCACACAGTAATTCCAGTTTTCCACATTCTCACATTAACAATGTGCAAATAATCCTTTGTTAATTAATAATTAACACAGAGAACTAATGTCTTATGGACATGAAGTAGAATACCGATTTTGCTATTTTATCACTTTCCTTCCAAATAGTCCCTTTTGTTGACATTTGACTTTCACTTTTTTTTTTTTTTTTTTTTAGAAAGGGTCTCACTGGGTCACCCTGGGTAGAGTGTCATGGCATCGTCTCAGTTCACAGCAACCTCCAACTCTCAGGGTCAAGCAATCCTCTTGCCTTAGCCTCCAGAGTAGCTGGGACTACAGGCATCTGCCACAACACCTGGCTAGTTTTTCTATTTTTAGTAGAGATGGGGTCTCCCTCTTGTTCAGACTCGCAGAGTGCTAGGATTATAGGCATGAGTCACTCCGTCCAGCCCTCCTTTCACTTCTTGATGATCCTTTTTCCATATTTAAGTAGCAGCTAGAGTCTTCTGTTTTCACTTCGGGAAGAAATTTGGCTACAGAAAACATGTGGGAAAGATGAATCAATTAGCCTCCTTGCCTGAAGGCTAGAGGCCATATTGTTTTGAGTAACCGTGATTAAGCCAGCAAGTGCTGTGTTATCTCTCAAGTGCTTGATTCAGAGCCACTCTTCTGCTGGTTATCTAAGGCTTCCAAGGCTTTCTGCCTGCGTGGACTTCCCAAGGTGCACTTTCTGTGGGGGGACAGCTTCTTATGTTTGTTCACCTGCCCCCAGGAGCTAGATGAAGGTAATGTCCCTGTGTTTGCTCATTGGCTGTCAGAAGCTAAATAACGGGCATGTCACAGTTGCCTCAGGCTCCTCCGTTTATCCTCCAAGGAGAATCCAGTGCAAACCTCCTCTGCCTTAACCATTGGCACAGGAAAACAGGAAAAACAAATAACAGCTGGAGGGAGTCTCTTCTCGGCTTTTGAGTTTTAAAAGAAGGGAACAAATGAATAGATGAAAAAGTTGGAAGATATCATCAGAAAGAGTACAGTTCTTCCTCTTCCATAGCTCTCTACACTCTTTGCAGACAAGAATCCTCAAGGATGGCTCGGCGCCTGTGGCTCAACGGGCTAAGGCGCCAGCCATGTACACCTGAGCTGGCGGGTTCGAATCCAGCCTGGGCCTGCCAAACAACAATGACGGCTACAACCAAACAATGGCCGGGCTTTGTGGCGGGTGCCTGTAGTCCCAGCTACTTGGGAGGTGGAGGCAAGAGACTCGCTTGAGCCCTGGAATTGGAGGTTGCTGTGAGCTGTGATGCCACAGCACTCTATCCAGGGTGACAACTTGGGACTCTGTCTCAAAAAAAAAAAAAGGAAAAATCCTCAAGGATGAGAAGAATTTGGATAGTCTGGCAAGAAAGGTATGGCAGGGTTCTAGAAAGAAGGTGCCCCTTCTGATCTCCAGGGAACAGAAGCCCAGGTGGGCACATGAGTCCCACTCAGTTTCTTCCAGGTTGGACTCCAAAGCAGCTGTGCGGTACATCTATGTGGATGGGGCTTAGCTTCATGGGTGTTCCCCTGGGCCCTGTTTCAAGACTCAGTCAACAAAATGAATCCTGCAGGTCCAAGAATGGTGTGAAGTAGAGGAGAAACACACTGGCTTAATGGAGTTGGGAATAGGACGAAGGAAGTCCCCAGATAAGCCTGCCTGAATTAATTCAAATGGCCATATGAGGAATGGGTATCTCAACTGACTGAGGGTGAAAGGATGACACTGCTAATAAACTAACAGAAAATTAATGGAAAAAACTCAAGGCACATAACTGCCCCTTTGCAGAGTGAGATCATAGCACAGAACTACCCTTTTGTTTCATTAGCCACTGGGGGACACGATGGGGGGCTCAACTCATCTTTAAGATTAACCACCTGTGGCTTTATTAGTTTTTGTTTGTTTGTTTGTTTTTACAGCATTTAAAAAGAACTGAGAGGAAAAAAGGAGAATGACCTTCCCCCCATCTCCCACGAGACCATACTTCAAGCACCCTGATAAGCCAGCCTCCCAGAGAAGAGGGGCAGAGGAAAGGGAAAACATACACAGCTGCTTTTGCTTTCTGCTATCAGCTGCAGAAATAACTATTTCTTTTCTTTTCCCTTTATCCTAATAAAAACCCGCACCCCTTACCTTCATCACAAGTACTTTCTTTCGCTCCATTCCCTTCTCCACCTTGGAAAGTAAAATAAGCTTTTTACTTCTATCTTAATTTTTGTGTCAAGACTTTTTTCTCAACCCATGCTGTGAGTTCCCACTCTAACAGAGGGGACAATGACATTGAGGATAAAAGTTTCATTTTCATAAGTAACTTGGCTCCATACAATCATGAGAGGAAGAAGAGGGAAAGACACCTAATTGGCCAGACAAAATTTCGACTAGCCTTCTAAAATGATGTCTTAAGTAGAAATCAAGTTAAATTGTAGAAATAAAGTTACATGTATATATTGTATTGAATATGGGGATTGGCCGTTTTACCCAGACTAAACTTGAACTTTTGGGCTCTAATGACCTTGCTGCCTCAGTTTTCTGAGTATCTGGAGCCAAAGGCACACACCACCTTGCAGGACAAGCTATATTTCTTGCATGACTAAGTTTCTAGGTGGAGAGTCCAACCTGCTTTATATGCTTGGCCTATAAAGCTTGATTTAGTTCAATACACTTGGTTGAGTATGTGCCAGGCAGTGTCTTTGCCCATGGGATATCTAGAGACTGGTGGGGAGACAGATACTAAAAACAATTACAAGCCAAATAAATTTTATCAAAAGAAAAATACATGGGAACATAGTGCAAAAGTATTTAAACTTTAGAGTGGTATGATAAAGGCCTTCTTGACAAAATTCAACCTAATTTGAAACAAGAAAAATAAGAATCCCCAAAGCAAATGTAACAAACGAGACAAAGGTGACAGTGGGAAAGAAGAGGGAAGAGCATGTTTCAGACCTGAGACTGGAATCAGCATGGCTAAAGCATAGGAAATAAAGAATATTAGACTCTAAGGCTCAGAGACGTTTGTAGAGTTTTATTATATTATTTCTTTGCCAGGTAAGTCGACTGCAGAATAAGGCAATGTACCATACTTAAGGAGAAAAGCATAGCCATTATTTACAAAGCTTTCTATCACAATGTTCCAAGATAACTTGCAGTGAGAATTTGAGAAAAGTATTTCCAGCCCTCCACTTTGTGCCTCCTGCTGGATTTTATCTGTACCTTTACACTGTGTCCAGACGAGGGTCTGCTTAAGATTTTAGAGACTAAGTGCTCTCCAAATTATATCTCTATCTGTTACAACATTGGATGATGTTTACAAGTAGAAATGAATTCAAAACATTAAACCACTTCCACTATAACTCAGTACATTTCAAATGTTTCTTTCCATCAGAATCTGATAATTTGTGTTGGCCTTCTTTGACCACACATTTATGTATTATATCTGTGTGAGCTAGAAATTTAGAACTTAAAATGTAGTCTTCCCTTAAGCCAGTGGCTCTCAATCTTCCTAATGCCGTGACTCTTTAATACAGTTCCTCATGTTGTGGTGACCCCCAACCATAAAAATATTTTTGTTGCTACTTCATAACTATAATCTTGCTATGTTATGAATTGTAGTGTAAATATCTGATATGCGGGAGATGCCCAAGCTAATGTTCTAATCAGTGGCCTATACAAGGATGTGCATCCTGTAACATCATTGAGCTAATTTATTCTGCTCTTGACTTCTAGTTGTTACTTCCTTTTCTTCTTTCAGTTTCTGTTATTTCTGTTCTTTTTTTCTTCGCATTCCAAAAAGTGTTAATTCCCAAAGCCCTATCTGTTGTGCTTCTAAATACTGCTCTGATACGTCACTTTCTCACCACTCCCACTGCCACTTTCTGAGTTCCAGCTTTCACGGTTTCTCGCTTTCAGGCAGGCCTCTGGACCGCTCCTGTGTACTCTGCGTCAGTCTCCTCCACCTGTCTGCCAAGGCTTTAGATCATGTCGACACACTTCTGTCTCTAAATCTCTCATGTTTTCTTCCCACCTATAGTGGTTGTCTCTGAACTTCCTGGAACCCACACCTATATTAGAAAAACAATTTTGGACTCATCCCAATGTAGTCTAATTAATTTTTTTGTAATTGATACATTTTTATCATACTAATATTACATCTAATATATATTACATCTTAAGAAATTTTTAAAATATGAATTAAAATTAATAACCATTATAATTTCCCCCAACTTTTTTGGCACCAGGGACCAGTTTCATTGAAGGTGATTTTGCCACAAACAGGGGGCAGGGGAGGGGGGGAGAGGGTTTTCAGGATGACTCAAGTGCATTACATTAATTATATACTTTATTTCTATCATTATTACATTGTAATGTAAAATGAAATACTTCCATAACTCATCATAATGCAGAATCAGTGGGAGCCCTGAGCTAGATCCCTCACATGTACAGTATACCACAGGGTTCATGTTCCTATAAGAATCTAATGTCCCGGCTCAGCACCTGTGGCTCAAGTGGCTAAGGTGCCAGCCACATACACCTGAGCTGGCAGGTTCGAAACCAGCCCGGGTCCGCCAAACAATAACGATGGCTGCAACCAAAAAAAAAGAAAATAGCTGAGTGTTGTGGCGGGCACCTGTAGTCCCAGCTACTTGGGAGGCAGAAGCAGGAGAATTGCTTGCGCCCAGGAGTTGGGGGTTGCTGTGAGCTGTGATGTCATGGCACTCTACCCAGGGTGACAGCTTGAGACTCTGTCTCCAAAAAAAAAAGAATCTAATGCCCCCACTGATGTGACAGGAGGCAGAACTCAGGTGGGGATGAGAGCAATGAGGAGCAGCTAGAAACACAGATGAAGCTTCACGGGCTGTCCTGCCGCTCGCCTCCTGCTGTCCATACAGTTCCTAACAATGCACCATCTCAGGCTGCAGCCCAGGCACTGGGGAACGCAGCTCTAGAGCACCTGCCTTGAGCATAGCCACTCCGTAAAACTGTCTTCTCCTGGTCTCCCTCCTAACTCACACCAGCTCACACCTGTGCACCTACCGTCTAGCCACAGCAGAGCACTTAGAAGTCTCTCAATGGATCATATTCATTCTTGGCTCTGTTTCTTTACACAAGTTCTTCCCTTTACTTGGAAGTCCTTTTTTTTTTTTATTTTATTTTATTTTATTTTTTTGTAGAGACAGAGTCTCACTTTATCACCCTCGGTAGAGTGTTATGGCGTCACACAGCTCACAGCAACCTCCAACTCCTGGGCTTAGGCGATTCTCTTGCCTCGGCCTCCCCCGTAGCTGGGACTACAGGTGCCTGCCACAACGCCTGACTATTTTATTTGTTTGTTCGTTTTGCAGTTCGGCCAAGGCCAAGTTTGAACCCACCACCTTCGGCATATGGGGCCGGCGCCCTACTTGATGAGCCACAGGAGTCGGGCTTTTACATTCCTGTTCTCCCCAGCTACTTGTTTGCCTAACTCATCCTTCAGGGCTCATTCTATTATTGTGTTCAAGGATCTCTTCCTGATCCTCTCAGACAAGGTTGGACACCTTTCTCTATGTTTTCATAGCACCTTGGGAATCTTTTATATTGTGTCCCTTAAAGCTCCATGAAGATAAGGATCGAGCATTTCATCTTTAATATCATCATTGGTTAGTATAGCACTCAGCACATAGTAAAACATTAGGCTGAAAACAATTTGGCCAAAGATACTTTGGAGGAAAGTAAGCTGGTGAACCTGTCATTTGGGTCTTGAGGACAGTTTTGTAATGTCGTATGCATCTTTGAGTCTTATTGGCCAGTTTTTTTTTTCTCCAGTTGCAGAACTGTACTTTTTAATACTAATTTATTTTCATCTAATTTTAACTGCTCTTCATTCTTTGTCATTTCAAACGTTTGGGACAACTTACATGTCCAATAACTGGTAGATTGCAAAAGAGTGTGGATGATATTGGGTTGTTGAAGAATGACATATATACTCTATATAAATGAATCTTAGAAAATATAATCTAAAGTACTAATGAACAAATTTTATTATAAAACTATATGTGCATTGAGGCAGTGCCTATGGCTCAGCAAGTAGGGCGCCAGCCCCATATACCACAGGTGGTGGGTTCAAACCCGGCCTTGGCCAAACTGCAAAACAAACAAACAAAAGAAACAGCCAGGTGTTGTGGCGGGCGCCTGTAGTCCCAGCTACTTGGGAGGCTGAGGCAAGAGAATCGCCTAAGCCCAGGAGTTGGAGGTTGCTGTGAGCAGTGTGATGCCATGGCACTCTTCCAAGGGCGATAAAGTGAGACTCTGTCTCTACAAAAACAAAAAAAAACAAAACAAAAACTTTATGTGCATTAAAACTATTCCTGCTCCTTTCAGAAAAATCACAATCCACAAACAAGCCAATGAATAAAAGAACAGTCAAGTTGTCACTGTGCTAGAGACAGTGGGGAAATGAAAGAGATCAATATGACTTGGATATTAGTGACTTGATTAGGAAAAGGTTACTCTTGATAAGATTTTTGGAGGATGTCATGAAAGATCAAGTGAGTTTGATGCTTATCTAGGAGGGACAGCTTGAAATAAATGAAGGACTCTTTTGAAGGATGGTGAAAATGCCTGTGGTCCAGCCTTGCTGAGTGTTTCTGCTGTGATGGTGCTCAGTTACAGTTAAACTTATCTTCCTACCTCAAATGAAAGTGCCATTTGTTCATTTACCTGCCCCAAATCTCAACAAATTAATCATATATTCCTGAATCTGTCTTTCCAGGCTTATTTTCTTCTGCTCTTCTATTGCAACCAAATTATGCCCCATATTCTTCTGCTAAATTCTTCCGTAACATTCTCTTGAGTTTATGTCCATGCACAAGTTATTTCCTGGAAGGATTACCACCAATCATTGCCTAGTGAACTGTCAGATCTCACCTGGAATGCTTCCTTTTTATTGAGGTCTTCGCTTCCACACCACTCCTACCACCCAATACAAGGAGTCTGTTTCCTTTGAACCTCAGAAGCACATTGTATTTCCTGATGGCCTTGGCCTTCTGGTAGTGTAGAAAGGGACAGAGCAGTGAAATTGCACTATGTGCAGGGGTTTATGAACTAAAAGCACTGTAGAAATACATGGTGTTACGGTTGTTCATCCTCAGAAGTAGACTTTATATTCCTTTAGGGTAGAGACTATATTTCATTCAACTTTTTATCCCTGTTGCCTAACATGATATCCAGTACATAATTATTTAAAGAAATATTTGCTAAACTTTTCTGCCTTCCCTGATATTTTTTCTTTAGGAGTGGCCATGGATCTCAAAGAAATGCTTCTCGTCTTCGCTAAGCTATTAGTCACTATATATATATATATATATATATATATATATATATATATATTTTTTTTTTTTTTAATAGCTTTTTTCAATTTTTTTTTTAATTGTTGGGGATTCATTGAGGGTACAAGAAACCATGTTACACTGGCTGCATTTGTTGGGTAAAGTCTCTCTTACAATCGTGTTTTGCCCCCAAATACTAGTCACAATATTATCAGCCTCTAGGCTGACTACGGATGAGGATAAGGCATTCATCTTCCTCATTGAGTTTGCGAGGTGTTGCTTATAAAGTTTATTTCTTGGCATCATGCCTGTCTACTCTTTGAAAAGTAGATAATGCGGCATTTTCTTGGCCCGAACTAGAGGAGTGGGCACTGGTTTTCTGGGTGGCATAACCCAGACCACCTGCCTTCACTTTGGGCTATCTGCCGTGTGTGGTCTCGTACCGCAGATCTTCCTTTGGAGCACCTCCAGAAGGATTTCTCCCGCCTCTAGGGGTCAGAGAAGATAATTCCTTCCACACTGGCGTGTCAGATGGTCTTATCCTTCACATCCATCACAAAAACGTTGAACCCAATGTAAAATGAAGCTGCTTGGCCCCCTCATTCCACTGGCTGTTTCTGGACCAGACAGGCTGGCTTGTCAAATAACATAAATTTTAGTTTTTAAAAACGTGAGTTCTCAGGGAAGAAAGTTTGACACGAATCTCCATTAGATACAGAGTCATACAGCTAGACAGATTTATTTATCAGAAAATTGCTTTTATAAATGTGCATTCATTCATGCATACACTGTTACAGAAACATGTTTTTTTGTGCCCGGACAATTCCTTTCAGTTCAGTACCTATGTATTGTAGTCGTATTTTGGGCCAGACCCCTTACTAGTTCCTGAGGAAGAGGTGAATGAATTGTAGCCCTTGTCTTATCGAACTTGGGTAAACCTGCCAATATTCTCGGCAGCTCGCAGCAAATTGGAACAGACCAACAGTTGTAATTCACCATGAAATGTGGGATGGTTCACAAAAATTACAACCGTAGTCCAGAGGGAAGCAATATTATCTCAATCTAAGACAGTGGTTCTCAACCTTCCTAATGCTGTGACCCCTTAACACAGTTCTTCATGTTGTGGTGACGCCCAACCATACAATTATTTTTGTTGCTACTTCATAACTGTGATTGTGCTACTGTTATGAATCGTGATGTAAATATCTGATATGCAGGATGTATTTAGGCCACCCCTGTGAAAGGGTTGGTCGACCCCCAAAGGGGTTGTGACCCACAGGTTGAGAACCGCTGATCTAAGAGAACCAGGGACAACTTCACAAAGGTGGTGAGAGTTTTAAAGGATAACTAGGGGTTCATCAGGCAAAAAGTGAGGTTGAGGGCATTTCAATCACGGAGGGACAAATTGTGTATTTCAGGGAATATGTAAGGTGATTAGAGCACCAGCTAATAAATTAGTGCTTCTCTATAAAGAGAACTATTAATTCAATCTATGCTGGGATGCCATTTCCTTTCTCAGATTAGCAAAAATCCAAAATTCTATACATGCTTTTCGTGAGGTTTCAAACAAATAAGTACCTTCTACACTGGTGGTGGGACTATAAATTGGTGCATTACATAAGGTAGGCAATTTTGCAGTGTCTATAAAAATTACAAACACATATGTCTTTTTGCCCAGTAATCCTCCATCTGATTACTTGATAATTTATCTTACATGTATATTTTCACAATTACAAAATGACTTACGTAAATTTGGTATGTTTTTCATGGTAGCATTATTTGCAATACTGTTCTGATTCATCTGTTATTGTATGCATTTGTTATTCATTCTTTCCTATTGCCAAGTAGTTATTACACTGTAAAGATTGATTGATTGATAATCCATTGATTATTCGTAATTTGTTTATTCACTTCCCAACTGATGGACATTTGTTTTATTCTACCAGATTTTGTTTACTAAGAATAAACATTCACTTAAAGATCTTTGTTGTGCTTTCATTTCTCTTGATTAAATATCTAAGAATGGGATTGCAGAGTCGCACGGTAAATATATATTTAAATTTACAAGAAGCCGTTGAATTGTTTTTCTAAAATGGCAGTACCATTTTGCATTCCTGCCAGCAATTTAGAAGAATTCCCCTTTCTTTGTATTTGTCTGCATTTGTTATTATCAGCCCATTTAAACTTAGACATTCTAGTAACTGTGTAAAGGTATTTTATTGTGGTTTTAATTCTTTTTTCCCCTAGCAATTAATGATGAGCATTTTTTCATGTGCTTATTTGGCATCCATACTCATTCTCTGGGGACGTATGTGTTCAAAATCTTCCATTCCTTTCTATTGATCATTTGTCTTCTTACTGTCTTGTGAGTGTTCTTTATGTATCCCAAATACAGTCCCTTCATCAGATATGTGATTGGAACTATTTTCTCCGGGTCTGTGGCTTTTTCTCCCTGTTCACAGTGGTTCCTTTCAGAAAGACCTGACGTTTTCAATTTTTTTTTTTTTTTGGCCGGGGCTGGGTTCGAACCCAACACCTCTGGCATATGGGGTCGGCCCCCTACTCCTTTGAGCCACAGATGCCACCCTTACTTTTACTATTTTTTTTTAAGTTTTCAATTTTTATTAAGTCTAATTTATTAATTTTATGTTTTATGATTCATGTTTATTATGTTCTATTTAAGAACTTTTTGCCTAAATCAGGGTCACAAAGATTATAACATTTAGATCTATTATCCCTTGGAGTTAATCACACATGATGTGTATATATTGATCTTCAATAAAAGTAAAAAAAAAAAAAAAGGAATTTCAACCATGTTGATCTTTATTTGGTGTTTTTATCAAATTTGTGTCACTCCACCTAGTGGATACTAAAAGACACTCACATTTAGTCTGTCAGTTCATGTGACATTTTAACTATAAACACAAAAGTTTTTTTCCTCAAAGGAAAACAGAAGTATTTTGACAAGTGTTTAAAAAATCATCCTGTAATTTTATGTTTGAAGTAAATATAAATATATCACTTATACCAGTTGTTGTTTCTCTACACATTTAGAAAATTTAGATAGAGATGTAGATTTTTTTCTAACATATTTTAAAGTTCTTCCATTGTAGCTGAAGCACTTCAGTGGGATTCTAACTTTTTCTAAGGGTTGAAAGTACAGCACCTTCTAATTACTTATTAAGAACAGTTGATTGCCATTAGGAAAAGTGCAGATTTACTAATCGATTTTCAATAAAACTGTTTTATTATTTTTTTTGAGACAGACTCTCACTATGTCGCCCTGTGTAGGGTACTGTGGCGTCACAGCTCACAGCAACCTCCAACTCCTGGGCTTAGGTGATTCTCTTGCCTCAGTCTCCCACGTAGCTGGGACTAGAGGCACCTACCACAACACCTGGCTATTTTTTTTTTTTTTTGTAGTCATCATTATTGTTTAGCTGGCCTGTGCTGGGTTCAAACCTGCCAGTCTTGGTGTATGTGGCTGGTGCCATAACCACTGTGCTGCAGGCACTGAGCCCTCAATAAAACTTTTTGAGCAAGTGTATGGAATTGAAAAATGATTGTTGGATCTGCATACTTTTGTGAGGTACATATTTTTTTATAACTAAACATCAGGATAAGCCGAACTTACAACTCACATTTTTGGTTATTGTATCAAAAACATGATCATTAAAAATTTTTAAAAATGGGAATGCATATTTACTTAGCATTCAACAAAAATATTAATAGTAAGAGCAGAAAGCATTTTCTTTTTTACTAATTGCTAACATAAGTTTAATTTGTTAAATCCACGCAGCTTAGACTTGTATTTTCCTGGGAAAGCAGAGGCATCAGTGTCTCACTGGGCCTGGGCTGCTCCACTGGTCTGGCTCAGCTTTTCCCAGCCTCACGGGGACTGAACAGGCTGCTGAGGCTTCAGAATGGTGAATCCACACGGCCTTGCATCCTCAAATCATACTACACAGGGCTCCTTATTCGTTCCAGAGGAAGACTCCCTGGAACCCCATCTAGCAAGACCCACCAACCCTTCCCTACCCTCCAACCTCAGCCCTCCCATCCTTCATCTCAGGGTTCATCTCAAAGTAAAACCTTAAATCCCTCTAAATTTGAGGCCCAGGCTTGGCTGGAGTTTAGGCCCCAGTCTGTCACCCTTTGTCCAGGTTCATCACTGCACTAGTCACCTCCCCTGAATGCCCTATTTGATTCCAGCTGTGCATGTAACAGCTGCATTCTGGAACATTTTTGAAGGACAGTGTCCAAATTTCAACTTCCAATCTCTCCTTGAAACCTGCTCCTTCACCATATTCCCTTCTTAACTGTTCCAAATGTCCAGGTAAAAGTACCTCAGCCCCACTCTTGCTCACAGGCACAGATAAAACAGCAAAAAAATCTGGCGGCTTTACCTTTCATATCTATCAAGATGATGATTTATGTCTTATCTGCCACAGTCTGATCCAGAATCACCATAATTCTCTTGGAGTCTTTTGCAGGAGCCTCCTCACGGGTCTCCTTGGGTCGCCCTCATTATCCCCTAACCCATCTGTTCTCCCCTGGGTGGCCACACAGAAGACTCAGACTGACGGTTCCACAGTAGCTTGGGTTGTCTGCTGTAGACGTGATGTCATGATGTCGTGATGTCGCTTTCTCTGCGGACAGGAGTACTGTCCCTGGTTTCCCAAATGGTCCCAACTCAGGCACAGTTCCTATTGTCTGCAACCTCTGCCCCCTTCGGCACACTGGTGATCACACGGGGAACCCCACCCAGCCAGGGGCTGGGAGGGCAGTGACCTGGGGAGCAGCAGGCAGTCCTCATTTGGGGCTTTAGAATTTGGGGCGGGGTCGGGGAACGCAACACCAACCTATGGTGGCTTCGCAGCTCGGGAGGGGCGTCTGGAAGCAAATCGCTCAGGTGAGGCTCAGAGGGAACCCCAGATCCACTCCTCTGCAATGGGGACATGGCCCTTTCCGGCTCCGGTTACCTGGGCCCTAGCCAGCAAGTTGCAGTCTCCGATGTAGAGGACTTTTTTTTTTCCATAAAGCATTTTATACTTCTAATAAAATAAAATGATTTTAAATTGTTTATTCCATTTTTATATCACACTCTAAAACGCTGTATGCATTTTATAATGTATTTAATTTATAAGTACATAAACATACACGTATAATAATTACTTATACCTTTAAACACCTTAACCTCTCAGGTTCCTGTATTCTCACCTGTAAAATGATGCTTTTAATTCTTCGAGCTGGTCAACTTTCTTAACAACGCTTTGATTATGTGATTCTACTCCTAGAGACCCTGCTTTTGGCCCATATACCCACATTTTTAAAACAATACTATCATCAGGCTTCTTTCCTATGTTTAAAACACATAAAACCTACGTTGGCTTTGGAATTCTGATAGCAGCATTTTCCTGGGTCTGATGTCAGTCCTGAAATTACACAAGTATTCTCTAAGGTAAAAGTTAACTTTCTTTCCCATTGTGGAACACTGGAAGCTATACCACTATGATTAAGGGATGAAAAGAAAGAATTACTTAAGGCAATTATTTCAGGCAGACTGAAATATGCATGGGGAAAATGACAGAGGTGTTTTTTTGAAGACGGAAATAATAGAACCTGGTGATAGGTTGGTGATCTAAGGGAGTGCAGTGGACTGAAGGCTTGTGTCCTCCTACATAGACACACACTTTTTTTTTGAGTTGGGCTCTGTCATCCATGCTAGAGTGCAGTGGCCTCATGATAGTTAACTGCAGCCTCAACTCCTGAGCTCAAGTAGTCCCCTTGCCTCAGCCTTCTAAATAGCAAGAACAATGGGTGCACACCTCAATGCCTGGCTTTTTTTTTTCTTTGTATTTTTAGTACAGATGGTTTCTTGCTGTTGTTCAGGCTGGTCTTAAACTCCTGAGCTCAACTGGTCCTCCTACCTTGGCTTTCCAGAGTGCTAGGATTACAGGTATGAACCACCATGTTCAATTTTGAAATTCATATATTGAAATCATAACCCCCAAGGTGGTAGTATTAGCAGGTGAGACCTTTAGGAAGTACATAGGTCATAAGAGTGGAACCCTCCTTAATGGGATGAGTGCACTTATAATGGAAACCCCACAGAGCTCTCTCTCTTCCAAGTGAGGCTACAACAAGAAGTCCGTAGTCAGCAACCCAGAGGGGCTCCTCACCAGAAGCCCACCATGCTGGCACCCTGGCATCCAGAACCATGAGGAATACTTTTCTGTTGTTGGTACTTTGTTATAGCAGCTTGAATGTACTAAGACAGGAATATTTTAGAAAAAAAGAATTAAAATAACTGACAAAATGGCTTGGCATCCATAGCTCAGTGAATAAGGTGCTGGCCACATACACCGGGGCTGGCAGGTTCAAACCTGGCCTGGGCCTGCTAAACAACAATGACAACTGCAACAAAAAATAGCCAGCGTTGTGGCGGGTGCCTATGGTCCCAGCTACTTGAGAGGTTGAGGCAAAAGAATCTCCTAAGCCCAAGAGATTGAGGTTGCTGTGAGCTGTGATGCCACAGTACTCTACTGAGGGCAACATAGTGAGACTCTGCCTCAAAAAAAAAAAAAAATCTGACAAAATTCTAACCTTTGAGATGAAAAGAAGAGTGACATCATGGGCAGATTTATGAATGTATTAAAAAGATACTAGTTTGTAATAGGAGAATGGTGAGCTCAGGGGCAAAGTTGAATTTGAAGTACTTTTGGTAGAGCCAGTTATGATTTTTCTCCATTTTTTTAATTAAAATATTCATCACAGGTTGGGGAGAAAAAGTGTTAATATCTTTAAATGTACAAATCAATCGGAAGCGGAATGCATGTCCTACAGAAAAATGGGTGAAAATGATGGCCAGGCATTCACCATAGAAGATTCCCAAATGACCAATAAACGTGAAAATACTCAGCTTCATCTTTTGTGAATTGAAAGAATAACTTACAATTAAAAATGATCACGATAGGCTTTATCAGAATTATGCTGCTTCTCTGGAGAAATGATTCTTTTATAGAATTACATTTGAATGCACCTAGAATATAGTTAGAAGTTCTGAGCTAAGGGCTCCGGCTTCTGGAAATGAGAAGCAGAGAGGGAACTGGAGGCAGAAAACTTAGCTGAGTACAGCTGGGTGATGCAACATAACAGGGAGTTGGGAATGTGCTGAGAGGAGCCGACAACGGGAGGAATCACTAGTGTCACATCCAGGGGAAAGGACAAATCTTTTGCAAATTGAAATGATAGACTTCATTTTCAATGATAATTAAAATTCAAATGTATCTCCATAACCGGGTAGTCAGGGCTTTGTTAACAGTAATCCCAAAGTATTTGGAAAAGTTAAGAAAGCACCAGAGAAATCCCGAAAAGACAAATACTTTTATGAAAAAAGTTACAAAATATTAAGTACATTAATACAGAACATAAAGTGGGGTGTGTACACGCCAATATCCAAAAAATGAAGAAGTTTTGTCTGAAAGTTCAAGAGGATGGTTTAGAGACTAAACTAAACCTAGTTTAGTTTTCTAAAATAGAAAACTAAGTCATGTTAAAAATAAATGAGCTCATGCTTGTGCTCAAGCATGTGATCTCAGCACTTTGGGAGGCTGAGATGGGAGGATAGCATGAGGCCAAAAGTTTGAGACCAGCATGGGCAACATAGCAAGATCCTGTCTCTACAAAAAGTAAAAACAGTCAGGTGGGCGTAGTGGTGCATGCCTGCAGTCCCAAATGCTCAGGAGGCTGAGATGGGCAGTTCACTCAAGCCTAGGAGTTCAAGGTTACATGGAGCTATGATCAAGCCTCTGAGTTCCTACCTGGGGAACAGAGCAAGAGCCTAGACTATATCTCTAAAAAAGAAAGAAAAAAAAAATTAAAAAACATCAGGAGAAACAGTAGAATTTTTCCACTTTCATTTGGAATCCATGGAAGAAATTAAGGAATATTACAATGACAGAGAAACTTTTCATCAGCTTCTGGACTATGGTACATTTTGTGATGACTTTTATTTCTTTTCTTTTTTTTTTTTTTTTTTTTGGAGAGAGGTAGTCTTGCTCTGTCTTCTGGGCTAAAGTGATTGGCATCGTCATAGTTCACAGCAACCTCCAACTCCTGGGTTCAAGTCATCCTCCTGCCTCAGCCTCCCAAGTGACTGGCACTAAAGGCATGCACCATGAAACCTGGCTAATTTTTAATAAAGACAGGCTCTCAGTCTTGCTCAGGCTGATCTTGAATTCCTGGTCTCAAGTGATCCTCCTGCTTCAGCCTCCCTGAGTGCTAGGATTACAGATGTGAGCCACTGCACCTGGCCTGTGGGAAGTCTTAACCTTGATAACAATACTTGAATTAATTTGCTCCTGTACAAACTGCTGATTATTTGTATGTCTTTGGTGACTATGTCCTATTCTAACTGAATAAAGTTTAGACTCTCAGCAGTGCCTCCTCATTTTATAGACTAAAAATTTTAAGGCCATGCTCCCGTGCTATGTAGAGTAGAATTCTAGGGCCCCAAGCCCTTGTTTATCTGTTTTTTAGAAAGAAAGTTGTTAAACAATTCCAAGGAGAATCTGAATCTAACCTTCAGCATTCCTCTTTTGGTCATGTATCTCCTTAGTCAGGTAGTGATCTTCATTCAGAGCAATTTTTTGTGAGGCTTCTGAAAACAGAGAGGTCCAGACATCAGAACTCTGAATTGTCTGATAACACAGATGAATCTACATTTAACTGAGAGAGCATCTGCAGTTTAGGTGACGATCAAGCGTTAACTATCAACTCATTGTTTGCTGAGCTGTTGTCACCTGGAGAGAGAGAAGTACCATATTTTGTCATTTATAATACACACCTTTTTGCCCAAATTTTTGAGGGAAAAATAAGGGTGCACATTATACATGGGCAGTACTAAATTTTTAAATTCTTTTATTTATGTTCATGCATTAAAAGTGTAACTCTTTCTTGTACCATAATATGTCAAAAAATAAGTGCTAAAATACTTTTATAATATAAAGAACAAACCCCTAAATATAAACAAATAAAAATGTAAAATGGGAATTAAAAAATTAAATGAAAGAATTCTTTCTGAAAGTTTGGGCCAAAAATGTGGCTGCACATTTTACACAGGAGTACATTATACACAAAGCACAGTAATGTTTTGTGAAGACTGAGCAAAGAATTTATACCCACTGGAGGCTGCTGCCAGTGTACTGCCCACAGCGCCCCCTTCAGGGCTGAGGCACTCCTTTTTCCAGCTGTGCAGGCTGTTGGTTGCCAGTGGCTCACTGTCCTTCTCCAAAAATTGCCTTCAGCAGGAGGCTGCCTTACCCATAGCTACATCCCCTATCCAGAGATGTCTTGCACCCAGTTACTGCTTGGGGATGGGAGTTTTAAGAGTAAGAGACTAAGACACCAGGCTGAGACCAGATGCAGCAGCTTAAAGATTAGGTTCAGGAGTTAAAGTAACCAACTTAAGTTTAAATCTTTAATCCAGTGAAAGTCTAAGTTAATGGTGAAAGGTGTCGACCCAGTTTCAGTCTTCTACAGGTCGCTAGCCAGTTCACCCAGCACCATCTGTTAAATAGGGAATCTTTTCCCCACTAAATGGTATTAATTGGCTTGTCAAAGATCAAATAATGGTAAGTAACTGAGTTCTTCTCTTGGTTCTCTATTCTGTTCCATACATCAACCTCTCTGTTTTTGTGCCAATACCATGCTATTTCGATCACTATCAATTTATAGTATAGTCTGAGGTCTGGTAGCATGATTCCTCCAGCTTTGTTTTTATTTCTGAGTAATGTCTTGGCTATTTGAGGTTTTTTCTGATTCCATATAAAATGAAGTATTATTTTTTTCAAGATCTTTAAAGTATGACAGTGGAGCTTTAATAGGGATTGCATTGTATATTGCTTTGGGTAGTATGGACATTTTAACAATGTTGTTTCTTCCTTTTTTTTTTTTAACAAGTAAACAGTTTATTAAGAATTAAACAAAGGTATGGTGTGATACAGTACAGCAAGACACTCAAGATAGGTATAATAGTACTACTCACACAAAAACTTAAATTTCACCTCAAAAAAAATCATAAGACAACAGAGAAAGCAATTTCACTGTTATAAAATAAGATATTTCATGCAAGGTATTAACTCTGCCCCCCCAAAGCCCAACCTCCCAACAAACAAAAAACTATCTGGGAATACTGCTATGCTAATATATTAACCACAGTATAATCATTCATAGAAAAATAGTAATTAAGCAATGAATTAAATTTTTTTTTTTTTTTTGAGACAGAGCATCAAGCTGTCACCCTGGATAGAGTGCTATGGCATCACAGCTCACAGCAACCTCCAATTCCTGGGCTCAAGCAAGTCTCTTGCCTCCGCCTCCCAAGTAG
>CAUYRH010093113.1:0-10430 GCA_963574655.1 Perodicticus potto
GACTTGTCTTAATTGGACTTTTGGACTTCGGGAAAAGGGGGTAAAATGTCACAGGGAAAAGTAAAAACTTGCATGTAATATTAGCCCACCACCACTGTACTATTTAGGCCTGAGTAGAGAATCCAAGAAGTCACAGTCACTAAGACCTCAGTGCTAAAAAGTAATTAATATTGGCACCTGCAGAAACAAGCTGATATTGAGACCCCAAATTAAAATATATTGGAGTCTCAAAAGGGGGGAATGAGAGAGGATACCGGAGAAGGGTGAGGTCTGGGAGAACGGGTCTTCTCAAGGAAACCACAAGGATACACTTGCAGGGTCCTCTCCATGGTGACTCAGCCCTTAGGAATTTACAAACTTAACTTCCTGGAACTTGGAAGTTTCCAAGTTCTGGGAAATACTGTAGTTAGGTGGGGGCTGGAATAGCATCTCCCGCTTGATTCAAACCGGCCAATGAGAAGGGTACCTGTGGGGTGGAACTTTTTGACTGTCGATAAAAAGGGAAAGACCAAGCCAGTCGGAGAGTGTGGCCATTTGGAATTCTTCTATGCCGTAAGCTCCCAGCTGGTGAATAAAGCCCTTCCTCTTATAAACGTGGTGTTTGGGTGCTCTTTCTCTCCTTTGCGCTTTGTCTTCCTGCAACAGGATAAGATTATTTCTTTTCTTTTTCTTTTTTTTTTTTTTTTTTTTTGAGACAAAGTCTCATTTTGTCACCCTTGGTAGAGTGCCGTGGCATCACAGCTCACAACAACCTCAAACTCTTTGGCTCAAGGGATCCCCTTGCCCCAGCCTCCCATGTAACTGGGACTACAGGGGCCTGCCACAACACCCAGCTATTTTTAGAGATATGGGTCTTACTCTTGCTCAGGCTGATCTTGAATTTGTGAGCTCAAGCAATCCACCTGCCTCGGCCTCCCAGAGTGCTAGGATTATAGCCGTGAGCCACCACACCCGGCCAGGTACAAGATTATTTCATTTCCAGGCTTAGCCATAAGGTAAGGATCCCAACACCTTAATAAGGCATATGAGATCTGGCCCACTGCTCACCTCTCTACCCACAGCTCTTGCCACCTCACTTGGTATGAGCCTGCTGCATGGAACTTCCTTCATTGTTCTGAACTTACCATGCTCTCCCAATGTCAGGCTGAAGTCCTCTGAGCCCACCACTTCATCTAGCCATATCTTACTCATCCTTTGAGGTGCAGCTAAAAACTTAGTTCTGCAGGGAAGCGTTACAAGGTTTCTTTATCATAAACTCCCCCAGCACCTGCATATTCCAATCCACTACATAGTGTACTTATAATCTTATAAGTACAGGTACTTAAAATAATTTAACATTTATATTCTGACTAATCCAGGCAGGGAACATATCTATTTTGTTCATCCCTGTATCCCTGGTAGGTGCTCAAAAACTATTTGTTCACTGACTGATTATTTAGTCTGTTACAGTATGCTTGAAAAAAAGGTACATAAGGTACAGAAAGCTAGATTATCTTAATTAGCCATAAATGCAAAATTACTGCATAAAAATTCAAACTCACGGAAACAAGGTGCACCAAACTCTTGCCATTCCCAAAACATCCTACAATACGGTTATTCTCTGAACTAAACCTAGCAACGATTTTAGGTTACTCTAAAATGTCAGAATGTTGATGATCTTTAAATATCAGACATAACAGGTATGAACTCAAATTATAACAAAATCATGCAGAGCAAAAAACCAGAGTATTTCCAGGGCATGTCTCCTATGAATGTTTGAGGTAAGATAATTAAAGTTATTACATACTATTTATTACCCAGTTTCTCAAACCACCTACTGAAAAGCTGTTTTTAAAAAATGCTTTTGCTGAATACAGCCCTGCTATTCAGACCTTAAGCATGACCAAGCAGATTTAAATAATTAACCTGCAATCTATAAAATTATTCTAGTCAGAAGAATTCTAATTTTCTAGTTGCAAGTCACCATGACATATGAAATAATTAATATTGCTAATATTCATAACTCTGTGGAGAAACTCCATCCAGTTCTAGGAGTTTTCTATAATTTAACTCATTGAATCTTCTTAACAATACTATGAAATTATTCTTATTTTACAGAGAAGAAATGGAGGCACAGAGAGGTTAAAGATTTTGTCCAAGGTCATAGTGCTAATGAGTGGCAGAGCCAGGATTCAAATTCATATGATCTGGTTTCAGTCATGACCTGGTTTCAGTCATATACTATATTGCCCCTCTAAATGATAAGAAAAGTTTTATCTGAATAATATTAGAAAGGAATCAATAGAGGATCTACATAAAAATACTAAAAAGTAGAATAAAGGAATAGAGTAAAATAAAATTAGCACTTAGGAAAAAAGTGAAAGAAAAATAACACTATCACAAAAATGAAAGCCTCAATGGAAGAAAACCAAGTAGACATTCCTGAAAATACACTAAGAGTCATGAAGACCATGAGTGGTAAAAATGAGCAAGATAAAATAAAAAATAAAAAGTTTAAAAGGATTTCCAAAACAACTCCCCAAAACAAAACAGGAACATGTATCAATGGAAGTCACAGGAGATCCACCATAAGTATAACTAGTGTCTGGAAGAGAGAACCAAGCAAATGGAACAGATAAAGATGAAAAAATAGCTAATGCTCACAGCAACTTCAAAGTCCTGGGCTCAAGTAAGCCTCAGTCTCCCAAGTAGCTGGCACTATAGGTGCCTGCCACAACACCTGGCTCAAGCAATCCACCCGCCCCAGCCTGCCAAAAGTGCTAGTATTATAGGAGTGAGCCACCACACCCGGCCTCTTTTATTGTTTGTTTTGTTTAATTGTTACAGAGGACAATGATCTAGACATAATTTTTTATCTGGAAAATCTAACATCTATGTGGAAGATTAAAAAATGTTATATGCGGCTGGGCACCTGTGGCTCAACGGGCTAAGGCACCAGCCACATACACCTGAGCTGGCGGGTTCGAATCCAGCCCGGGACCGCCAAACAACAATGACGGCTGCAACAAAAAAATGGCCGGGCGCTGTGGCGGGTGCCTGTAGTCCGAGCTACTTGGGAGGCGGAGGCAAGAGACTCGCTTGAGCCCAGGAATTAGAGGTTGCTGTGAGCTGTGATGCCACAGCACTCTCTCCAGGGTAACAGCTTAAGGCTCTGTCTCAAAAAAAAAAAATGTTATATGTAAGCTGGGTGCATGGGAGCATGCCTGTAGTCCTAGCTACTCAGAAGGCTGAGGCAGGAGGATCACTTGAGTCCAGAACTTTAAGGCCAGCCTGAATGACATAGCGAGCCCTGTGTCTTTGGGGGAAAAAATGCTAAATTCAGTCTTGAGAAAATTCAACTGCAATGTCTGAAAAGACAGCTTTCCTTTGCCTCGGCCAATTAAGACAAGAAGTAAGGACTGTGTTGAAGGTGAGTTTTTACGCCCAGAACACCAGTAACAGACAATGGCAGCTCGAAAGCAGCAGCCATAATATGTGAACAATCAAGCATGGCTGTGTCCCAATAAAATTTGCAGGCCAGTTTGCCAGCCTCTGTGTGAACTGTATGTGGACACATAATATGTATCAAAGGTATCAAAAAACATGTGGGAATTTAAGAAACCTCTAAATCAAACACAATGGCTTTCTCTGATAAAGAAGGAACTGGGGAAAAACATTTATGGAAGATATAATATTCTATTTCTTTGGGGGGAAAAAAGTGAAGCAATATGGCAAATTAAGATTAAGTGATGGGCATGATTACATGGTTCTGTTCTGATATGTGAAAAATACATCATTAGAAAATAAGAGGTCGGCTTGGCGCCTGTGGCTCAACAGGCTAAGGCACCAGCCACATACACCTGAGCTGGTGGGTTCGAATCCAGCCCGGGCCTGCCAAACAACAATGACGGCTGCAACCAAAAAATGGCGGGGTGTTGTGGCGGGCATCTGTAGTCCCAGCTACTTGGGAGGTGGAGGCAAGAGACTCACTTGAGCCCAGGAATTGGAGGTTGCTGTGAGCTGTGATGCCAGGGCACTCTATTCAGGGTGACAGCTTGAGGCTCTGTCTCAAAAAAAAAGAAAAGAAGAGGTAAAAGTTCCCTTTCATTGCTATTACTTCTCTGGCAACTTCACATGTATGTCATAAGTATATGTAGTAATTCCATATTGTTTATCTGCCCATGTCCTTAAAAAAAAGGGAAAGGGAGGCTCAGCGGCTACGGGGCCAGCCACATACATTGGGGCTGGCAGGTTCAAACCCAGCCCAGGCCTGCCAAACAACAATAGCAACTCCAACAACAACAACAAAAATAGCTGGGCACTGTGGTGGGTGCCTGTAGTCCCAGCTACTTGGGAGGCTGAGGCAAGAGAATCATCCAAGCCCAAGAGTTGGAGGTTGCTGTGAGCTGTGTGACACCACAGCACTCTACCGAGGGCGATAAAGTGAGACTCTGTCTCTACAAAAAAAAAGAATCGCTTAAGCCCAAGAGTTTGAGGTTTCTGTGAGCTGTAACGCCATGGCACTCTACCCAGGACGACATAATGAAGACTCTGTCTCAAAAAAAAAAAGGAAAGGAAAAGAAATATAATACTGTAAAAAAACTCTGCTAGACTATTGGAAAAAAATTGCTGGAACTATGCAAGAAGCTATGCCATCTTATCAGGCCCAGCAAAAGCCATTATTGCACACCTGAACAAAACAGTAGGAACCCAGGGCATGGTACCTGCCCTCAAGGTGCAGGGTAATGTATGCAGGTACAGTATAAATAAGGCACTGACACTGTGGGATGGTGCATTTAATAACTGTGTGTGAGGCAGGAAAAGCTTGAAAGGTGCTGCCTGAATTAAACAGACTGTGGGAAGCAGAAGCAGCAGAGGGCAAGAAAGGCCTCACAAGCCATCCTAGGGAGTCTGAAATTGGTCCTCTTGACAGTGGGCAACCACTTCAGAGATGAAATAGGGACATGACATAGATTTGTATTTCAGAAAGATTGCTTAAGTAGTCGAATGGCTGGAAAAGGCCATCTGATAGCCCAGGCCATTTGCCCTCCAAGAGGGGATGCACCTCTCAAAGAGTACTCACTGTGACCCACCAGGATACTGAAGGAAAATGCCACAGCTGCTATTTATAAACTTTTCTGATGTTTAATTTCACTGACACCGGACTCCTCACATAACCCCTGTTAGACATCAGCAGCACACAGGCTCAGGGAGACTCCTTAGGAAATGTGAAAATCACACAACATACAAAGGGTGTTGGTGCCACCACTCACTCATTCATGTCCGAATTTAGGGCAGTTTATGCAGTACAAATTGACATCAATGTGGTTAATTTCATAAAAACTGGATCTTATAAATGGGATCATTAACTATACTTGACAATGAGATAAAAAAACCACCAAACCAGCACCACAAAGAAGTTCCCCAGTTATGTGGCCAACTAAGATTTAAGGGAAATAGTATATTTGTCTTTTCAAAAGTTTGCTAAACTTTATAGGAATGACAAATATCTGTCAGCAGTATGGGAGCTGAGATATTCCAAAAATACACACTTCTGCCCTTCCAAAATGAAGATGTATTAACAAAGAAAACTAGCTGTTTTTAAAAAAAAACTATGTTAAGTGTATTTTGAAAATAGATGTTTGCAAATGTTTCCATCCTTATGTTATTTTGTTAGTAAAAAGATATAAAAATGTCACATAAAAACTCTCATACTACCAGCAATTCTCGAAGTGTGGCCCATGGACTCTTGAGGGTTCCCAAGACCCTTTCTGGGGATCCACAAGTTTAAAGCTATTTTCCCAATAATTCTAAGACATTATTTGCCTTGTTCACTCTAACAGTCTCGCAGAGTATTCTAGAGGCTACATATGATGTAATAACATGATTGTTCTCATGCCAAATGGAAACTGTGCTTGTATGTTCTTGTAATTTAAAATTTTCTCAGTAGTTTTTAAAACATCAAATATCAATAAACTCAGGGAGGCCAAGGTGGGTAGAATGCTTGAACTCAGGAGTTCGAGACCAGCCTGAGGAAGAGTGAGACCACGTCCTAAAAATAGCCAGGCCTTGTGGCAGGAGCCTGTGTTTCAACTATTCAGGAGGCTGAAACAAGAAGATGGCTTGAGCCCAAGAGTTTGCAGTTGCTCTGAGCTATGATGCCATGGCACTCTACCAAGAGTGACAAAGTGAGACACTGTCTCGAAACAACAAACAAACAAACAAACAAAAAATGCCACCTTTCAATTACTTTGCAAGAAAAACATCAAGGAAAAAGGAAATTTACTGACCTACAGACAAATAAGATGGTAGATATTTAGAATAACTTAATAAATTAAGTTCTATAGGAGTTCAGAGAGGAGGAATCCATGTCAAACCAGGAAGAGCAGGGAGGAACCTAATGGAGAACCAAAAGGAATTAAACTTCCTTTATTGTCTTTTCAAAAATTATCAGAAGATGACCTAGGAGGAGCAAAATTTTGGAGAGGAATAAGTCAACAAACAATGAATGGCTCAGAAGTAAAGCATGTTTTTTCTTGTTTGTTTTGTTTTTTTAGAGACAGAGTCTTACTCTGTTGCCCTCGAATGCCGTGGCATACACAGCTCACAGCAACCTCCAACTCCTGGGCTTAGGCAATTCTCTTGCCTCAGCCTCCCGAGTAGCTGGGAATATAGGCGCCTGCCACAACACCTGCTATTTTTTTGTTGCAGTTTGGCTGGGGCCAGGTTCAAATCTGCAACCCTTGGTATATGGGGCCAGCGCCTTACTCACTGTGCCATAGGTGCCACCCAAAGCATGTATGTTTTAGCAGCCCACACAGAAAGTACATCAGGGCCATGTCAGCAGTAAGGGAATGTATGCATGAGCGAGGGCTAGAAACATCAGCATGGCATACATACTCTGTTGGTCCCAGAGTGCTAAGATTACATGTGTGAGCCACCACGCCCAGCTTGGTATAGTATTCCTATGAACTCCCTCTTCTTGATATCAGAATAATCCCCTTATTATGCCTAACATTCTCAGCCCATCATCAATCATTTAAAATGCATAAATAAAACCACAATGTTAGCAGTGAGTATCTTTAGGTGGTGAGATGTAAGGCTAACAATCACCTATCCTGGACCAAGTAATATACTAAACAGTAGGAATATTAAAACTATTTTTTTTTTGAGACAGAGTCTTACTTTGTCACCCTTAGTAGAGTGCCATGGCATCACAGCTCACAGCAGCAACCTCAAACTCTTGGGCTCAAGTGATTCTCCTGCCTCAGCCTCCCCAGTAGCTAGGACCACAGGCACCCGCCACAATGCCCGGCTATTTTTATTTGTTGGTTTAACAGGCCCAGGCCTGGTTTGAACCCACCAGCCCCAGAGCATGTGGCTGGCGCCCTAAGCACTGAGCTACAAGCGCCCAGCCAAAACTATTATTTTAATTACAAGGGGTCCTACCTAATAGCACCGGACCAGGCTTATTACATCTACTCCTTCAAATCCTCAGGGCAACCTTGCAAGGTAGGAATTTTTATCTCCATTTTTCGAATTTGAAAACCAAGAAGATATAAGAAATTCTGACGCCTGCCCAAGATGATACAACAGAAACTAGTGAAGCTTGAAATCCTGGTCTGCTAACTCTTGCTTATGGCACCCTGCTGTACGCCTAAGGAAGGATGTTACCCCAACAGCCTACTGTTTACTCCCCTCCAGTCTCAACTCATTCTAATCTCTCCTTGTACATAAAAATTCTATGATTCTTGTGTAGTAGGGTGATCCTACGGTTGCAAACCTCAGAACTTTCCATGTCAGGGAAATAGGATTTCCACTACTTGCGTCTTCCACACATAGTGACATTCCTAAAAGGCAAATGTGATAAAGTCATTTTCTACCTTCAAATTCATCACTTTCAGGATAAAGCTTTAACACCCTAACTCACAAAGCCCTTCACAACCTGTTTTGACCAACTCTTTGAAACCTCATTTCCCACACACTCCCCAAACATGCTCTGTACTCCTGCCACATGAGCCCTGTCAGGGCACATGTTTCTTGGCCATGGCACACTGTTTCCTGTGTGAAAAGCCTTTTAAAACCACATCCACCCAGTAACTATTGATTCTTCAAGATTCCAGTTAGGTGTGAACTTCTCTAGAAAACAACTACTTAATATTCCCCACACAACATCAGATACCTTTTTAGGAGACCCCACAAAACCTTCAATCATATATCCTAACTGTTGGTTTAATTGCTTCTGGTCCTACCAGACTGTAGGATCTTTGAAACCAGAGACATGTCTTTCTTACCAATCAAGCCAGAACTTAGCAGAGCGCTCATGCTCAGTATGTAACTGTGGAATGATTCAGGCACCTAGTCCAATGGAGAAGACAGACACATGTATAACTAAATAAAATACAGTAAGTATGAAAATAAGAAGTACAGCAGGAATGCTATCCAAGGAAGGGGGGAAAAAGGTAAGAAAATCTGGAGAAATGCTTGTATCTACATCTCTGGGGCTGCTTTACCTGATTCCTCGAAGTTTCTTCAAACCCTACTGGTGCTCTGATGATGAGGGGCGCTCACTCTGAAGTAGGCACTATGCAAAGCACTTTTTGTGAACTAGCTTGTTTAATTCTCACAAGCATCCTGTGCATCTCACTGATAAGAAAACTTGGGCTCAAGAACAAGACTCTTGCTCACTGTCAGACAACTAGTTAGTGGCAGAACCAAGATTTGAACCCAGAACATCTCTCTCCTGACCCAGGGCTCCAACCAGCACTCTGTTTCTATTCATTATCACAAGTTTGCTAGCTCAATTAAACCAGTAAGGTTAAACTCAAATTAACACACTTCCTGACTTCTTCAATTGAATATTTTGAATGTAATTTAATTTGGGGGGATGCCTCAAAACCATTTCTGTGCTCATTACCAAGAGTTCTTTAAAACAGCATTGTAAAATTGATACAACTGGGATTTGACAGATTGTCCTTGTATCAATAGCCTTGGCCTATAAGCATTTACAAATGCTTGTAATAGAGTTTTTGTTTGTTTTGCAGTTTTTGACCAAGGCCGGGTTTAAACTTACCATCTCCAGTATATGGGGACAGCGCCCTACTCCTTTGAGCCACAGGTGCCACCCTTTTTTTTTGAGACAGTCTCACTTTGTTGCCCTTGGTAGAGCGCTATGGTTTCACAGCTCATAGCAACCTCAAACTCTTGGGCTTAAGAGATTCTCTCAAATAAAAAATAAAGAGAGATTCTCTCTCGCCTTAGCCTCTCAAGTAGCTGGGACTAAAAGGCACCCGCCACAAGGCCGGGCTATTTTTTGGTTGCAGTAGTCATTGTTGTTTAGCAGGTCCAGGCTAGGTTTAAACCCGCCAGCCTTGGTGTATGAGGCTGGCAACCCTACTCACTGAGCCATGGGCGCTGAGCCTGTAATAGAGTTTTAACCCCAAATTCACCAGTACTTTGTCTAGTTAGAGGTAATACTTCTTGCTACTGTCAATATGCTTATCTCTAGCAGGCCATCTGACTTGCTATCTCTAACCTTCAATGGGTCATGATACCAGACTACGGAGCAGTCAGTGCTGTTCACCAGGTATTTCTGGCTCTCTGCTTTCCTGGCATATGCTAAGACTACAATTTAACCTTCTTAAAAGTTTTTTTCTTTTTTGCAACAGAGTCTCACTATGTCGCCCCTCAGTGCTGTGGCATCACAGCTTACAGCAACCTCAAACTCTTGGGCTTAAGCAATTCTCTTGCCTCAGCCTCCCAGTAGCTGGGACTTCAGGTGCCCACCACAACACCCAGCTACTTTTGTTGCATTTGTCATTGTTGTTTAGCTGGCCTGGGCCAGGTTCTAACCCACCAGCCTCGGTATACATGGCTGGCGCCGTAAGAACTATGCTACGAAAAAAAAAAAAAAAGAACTATGCTACAGGAGCTGAGCCACCCTTCTTAAAGTTAAGGCATAGCCATGTGACTTCCTTTGGCCAATGAAATGTGAATGAAAGTGATATGCAACACTGGGACAGAAACTTGTAAAGCCAACATCCACGTGACGCTTTTCTTTTCATCAAATTAAAATGATCACAGAAGCACTATGTTAAGATGGAATTTCTGAGCCGGCCGGTGGCAGCAACCAGCAAAGATCTCGCACCCAGCTCTCCTCTTTCAGCTGATTCCAATTCCTGGATTGCAGGAGAGCGGGAGGGCAGAGCAGAGAGTTTTGTGACGAGAGGACTGGTGCACCTAAGTTGGAGGTTGGATGGGAGTGTCCTTTGGACCCGAGCACCCAAAATAAAGCACCTTTTCCAACGTAGACCAGGGGGAAAAACTACAAAACTACAATAATGGCGACTGATCAGTCAGAGTGGGAAGCCTGAGAACCACTCACAGCGCCATCTGTTGTCCACAAAGTATATTGCAGTACAAATTAACTCCACTTAAGTGGATGCCATCTG